>UESW01002524.1:110117-204075 GCA_900491605.1 Calamus simplicifolius | reverse complement strand
TTTTTAAAAATATGCATGTCTCGGAGACTATTTCTCCCTACACCAGGATCTTCCCAAATGTCATCTTTAGATCCATTTGACCTTTCCCAAGCACTTGTGCTGAAGAGTTATTCCCAAGTGTCACACCTTCTCTACTTGATTCCTGAAAGGTGGAGAACCAGGAGCAATCAAAATAAACATGAACATTAGCTCCTGAATCAAACCACCAATCACAAGAAGATTGGGTTGAGTTAATTAAGAAATTTAAATTTACCGACCTAAAAGATGGCTCAGCACCACTCTCAACCACGTTAACTTGTGGTTTAGATGATTTTCTCAATGGTTCAGTCTTTCGGTGGTAGTAGTTCGCCACATGATTTGTCCTTCCGCACACAAAGTAGAATGTGCCTTTATAATTTGTTGACTTCTGATTTGGTCGGTTCTGTTTGGTCGGTTCTATGGAGGTTTGTAAGATTGGTTAGATCTAGATTGAAATTTCCTTTTCTTAAAATTCTTTCCCTTGGATTTTAATTGATTTGGAGTTGGATTGACTCGGTCAGATTGATTTTAGGTCCAAGGTTGGTCTTTTGATTTTGATTGAGCTTAAGCCGGTGTTCTTCTTCAATCCTAATAGAGTTAATCACTTCTGTTAAGGTCAAGCTACCTTGCTTATGGCTTAGCTCTCGAGAAAAGGATGACCAAGATGGTGGAAGGGCATCTACTAAGGCTTGGACCTTATAGTTTTTAGAAAAACTGCAGCCAGTCAACTCAGACTTTCTAAGAAAATCTTGGAATTCATGAATTTGTATACTAATAGGTTTGAAATATACCATTATGTACTTTCAAAATTTTGAGATGGTGAATCGATCTAGACCAGCATCAATATCCCATATTCAGCCTCAAGGGCATCCCATAATTCCTTAGCAGTTTTAGTGGGAAGGTAGACATCATAAAGATTATCAGATAAGGCACTTAAAATTCTATGTCTACAATGAAAATCTATTTCTTGGGATGTTTTTGATGTTGATGAAGAGGAAGTATCAACTATACTAGAAGAACCTTGTTGAGTATTGGATTTGGGATCTGATAATTCTATGGCAGAAAATAAGCCTAAAGTGATAAGCCAGTATTTCACTTGACTTTGCCACCTCCTAAAGAATGATCCATTAAATTTTTCAGGTTTGATTGCACTATGATCATCAGAACCCATTTTGAAAAGGTTGGTTGCTTAATTCGTTATGCACAACCAAAAAGTTGAAGGTTTAGCCGTATAATTTGAATTTTTTAAATTAGTAATTTTTCAGATATTTCTAGATTTTAAATTTAAATTAAAAAGAATTAATCTAGAAACTACTTGCAATAATAATAAAACCCACTAAGCAAAATTAACTCAAATAATTCAATTTTGAATTTGAGTTTCAATTTTTTTTTTTCAAAATTTGAATTTCAAATTTAAATTTTAAATTTTAAATTTTAAATTTTAAATTCAAATAATTCTAAGGCTTCTGAATAGATTGAAAAATAAGAATTTTTTTTAATTACTTATAATAAAATCTAGCACTTTCTAATGATAAGAACTTGTCCTTAGCTGTTAGAAAATTGTTTTTTCTTTTGTAAAATCCTTATCTAGAAAATGCTAGAAAATTAATCTAAAAATTAAATTCAAAATATAAACTAAAGTTAAAAAGAATCAAACTGGTCGAGGCGTATTAGACACTGCCCTAAGGATAAGTTTTCGCCCTCTCGTGCGGGTTGTTGACGATTTGTCTCCAAGGTACAACGATTCGGCTCGATCCAATCCTGATCAGATGGAGATGCAAACCCAATGATTCTTCAGATGCCCAAATAAAAATATAATAAAAATAGTTAAATAAATCTTTTACCACTAGTAGCTTGTTGAGACTTCTTTGTTGAGACAGATTCTAACTCCAAGCCTTGTTGAGACAGATTCCCAACTCCAAGCACTTGCACCAACAGGATCTTCAACAATCAAATAGAGCTTTTAGGATTTGGATTTTATTTTCTGCCTTCTCTATTCTCTTAGTCTATACATATATTTATATAAAATATTTTTTTGCCATTAGGCCTTGTTACCGTTTAAATCAGAATAAAAGAATTCAATCCATGCTCGCGGAATGCTCGCCCACGAGCGGCAACGTCTCCAATGTCCCAAGCAAGCATTAAATGCTCGCATGGGTCGGTTACTTTTTTTTATTATTTTAACTTTTAACATACGGTCAAAAGTCAACACTTTGCTCATCGACTAATTCATTTATTTACTGTTTCTATAATTCAAAATTTTTGTTTCATTATCTTAACCCTAGCTTTGCATATACTTTAGCATAATTATATCTTAGCTCACATGTACTTGAATAAAGGAAAGATTACATTCTTACTTTTATTAAACAACTAAAGAAAATAGGCCCTAAGTAAGCCTCTTCATCTTGATTATTATGCACTTATAAAAGATTATACAGACCTATGGATAATAAAAACTATGATAAAAATAAAATTAGGGACACGCATCGATGGCAAACCCTCCTTAGAAGCTAGGTTCATGTAAGAAAAGACAAAGAAAGAGAAAAATAAAAAAAGAAGAGAAGAAAGGATCCACAATTAGGATCAACTTTATGGGGTGAGTGTGTTCGAATGAAAGAAAGTGAAAAGTAAGAAGATAGGGCCTTCACGGGATAGTAGAAAAGTACAAAAAAGAAGATTAGAGAGGAGAGAATTCCTTTGCTAATCAAGGGCCAGGTCACTTAGCGTTAGGTCAGGCCAAGAATTTCTTATTGTCGAGCTATAGAACAACAATGATACTACTTTACTTCTACGGTGTAAAATAGATTCGAGGTATATGAACTTGTTGCAGTACAATATATGGCAATGGCTCGATTTGAAGCCTACAAAGCTCATGTTTATGTAGGAAGATTGTGGCGATGGCCGATGGTTCAAACCAAAGGGAAAGAGGGAAGACTGTCGTGGCTCAGAATAGGTAATGCTATAATGGATCATATAATTTTCATTGTTCTATTTTTGTGTTTGAGGATTTTAGTTGCTCTAATGTTAGTCACAACTTATTATTTAATTAGAGGATGTCTAATCACTAAGTATTATATAGAATTTAAAGACTTCTATGTCTAAAAAGGCATAACCTTGTAGGATATGCAACCGTTCCATGTGTCTTGTCCATGTGGGTATGTTGGGAAATGATATTTTGACAAGGATTATATTCACATATCATGTATAGAGTCACGGACCAAGAGAATGATGAAACCAGATTCTTTCATGGTAATAAAATTAATGCTCTTTTCAATAGGATTATATAGCAAAAGGATTGGCATTTAGGAAGATCGGTTCAACGTAAATGTGGACCAATCATATGGGGTGTGGGGCCTTGGTCCTATATTTGTTATCCCAGAGTTGGTCCCATATATACTCTTGCTTAGAAAACGATTGTTGTCTCTCTCCTAGTTCCTTCCAAACCTGGTCACGATTTTGATAGCCACAGTTTGAGTGAGCTCAGCAAATGTTGAATAACTTTTGTACCATAGCACTGTATATATAAGACTCCAAATAGGTAAAAAATATTATTATTTGGATTTGTTGGCCTATATATCTAATTAAACATTGAATTCTTCTTTATTAATATGTGAATGCATCTTCACCTCTAATAAATTTTGAGGTCCACTTCATCCAATTTCTTATTAAATTCATTCAACACTCGAATGATTTCTTCCGACTGAGCATTCTCGAACCGGCGACCGAATTCATCGTTCATTGCTGCTAGCATGATGCAACGCATGCTAGTTCTATCACTAAGCCATTTCTGGTAAGTGTCTCTCTCAGAACTTTGGGTGTTTGCATTAGGTATCTCTGGTGCAGGATTATTCAGAATATATAGAATCCTCTCATGCTCAAGGTGATCTTAAGTTTTCTAAACATCTATTGAAATTTAAACCATTCAACTTGTCACTATCAAATAGGGACCTTAATGATAAATTAGTGGCCATTTTCTGCATAAGAAAAAACTAAAGTTTAGTAGTATATAAATTGATTCAGTCTAAAGACTTGGACTTTAGTCAAAGATTCTTCCACTATTTTGTTCAAATTGGTAGCATCTACACCACAATTCGAAGAATTATTCTTAATTCTTCAGTGGACACTAAGATCTACATGACTACATACAGGCCCAAGTGAAGCTTGGCCAACCCATATGCATTTAAGAGTAGGTTCAAAACAATTGTTTACCCAAATAATTCTTAGTGTTCAGTTTGGCTCCATATTTCTCTTCAGCAGGCATGGAGTGCCTCCACTGAAAGTTCTGGTTAGGTCCAACCATTAAATAATATAATCAGTGCAACATATCTATAGACAACTAAGCCCAAGTGAAGCTCGACCCACCTGACTGTCTATTTAATAGTTGCGCTGACTTATCATATAATGAATAATAATTCCGATGGTTGACAAGCACCAGCCATGGAGTGCCTCCAATGATTATCAAGACATCGGACTCATTATCACTCACCTTAATGGAAGGCTATGGTCTAGTTATCATATAACTATTTCATTTTAAGGACCTAATAATTTTAAAAGATTTAATAATCTGAAGATAAATTGACTAATCAAGTTCTCTCACTGAATCTATAAAGTTAGTAAAATGAGACAAGATTAAGTTAGGTTAAGTGGCACCTAAATCAGTCAGACTGATTTCCTTACATGCATGGATCAATCCGAATCAGGTAAATGATCTTAATCATAAATGGTTACCATGTTGACCAGGTAAGTGAGACCGATGGAAGGGATATACCATTAACTCGTTAAAGATGCATCAGTACGAGTAGCTCCCAATTAAAAATCATTCGATCGTTGATCCTAGAGCAACTTACCAACTTACCTTGATATCATATGGTTAACCAATTTTGATTTGACCATCTAAGAGATTCATGCTCAACCACAGAACCTAATCTACTTTCATTTGGTTTAATCAAAGGCATGGGCATGATCAACTACAACTATTGTTTGATTTAGAACATCCTTAACCTAATCTAATTAATTTAGATTTGATCAAATACTCTTATAGTCCATTTGATTTAAACCTTAGGGTCTAACCCTTTATGGACCTGATTTAGCTAACCCAAAAGACTAAATATATTTCATGTTTCCATAACTTCCATGTCATATATTTTAAATCCTGCATCACTTGCATTATATAACTACTCATAGTTCCTATATTTAGATCATATCTAAAAAGATTATGAATAAATATTTGACATTCAAATAGGACTCTAATATATATTTGCATATTTCATAACATAGACAAAGTTCTCATATCTATGTTTATATTCTAAACATCCAATTATCATGATTTTATACAATATCAATATGTATAAAATATAAAACATCTCTTGAGAGTGCATATAATCTATGTTTGATTCCAAAGATCAATTTAAATTATCTTTTGACTAAGCATCAAAGATGAAAGAACCATAACGGCACCGCAATATGTCATAGAATACCTCGTTGAATGGGGTAATGTGGATTTTGAATCCATCTATGACTGGATAGCCTGATGATCCATTTTAGCTATGATTACAAAAATAATAGGAACCCTAATTTACATGCTATAAATTAGATCAAGACGAAACCATGCTCTGATACCATTTGTAGGGAGAAACAACCTCCAAGGCATGCATATTTTAATAATTTGATAATAATTATCAATGTGGAAGCTTAAAAATTAAATATTAATCTTTCTAACATGCATCAAGATCATATCTTTGCCTTATATTATAGGATCGTTTGATATAAAATATGTATATAAATAAAATCATCAAGATTATATCTTGAAGTCTGCCTTAAGATATAGGGATCATATCACTTACCTTAAGAACAATTGGTAAATCCTTTTTGCTCTGCAGTCGTTCAATCGTCCGGCCTTTAGTATCGTCCACATGAAGTTCCAAATAATCGGATTCCCGAGAGTGCTAGCTCGCGAAAAACTTTGTTGATCTTGAAACCTCCCACCTGAATCTTCCTCTAAGATCCATCAAACTTTTGCTAACACCAGAATCGCACCATGATTTTTTTATTCTAACTCTTAAAACTATTTTATTCTGAATCTTTAGAATATCAATCCATAACGTGATTGTATGTTATCTGGTGAAGAATGTCTCTAATTTATAGGCTCATTTTAGCCTTTTGCCCATTGAATTCTAACACTTAAAATTCTGGCGTTTGGTGAAAACCAAAGAGATGCACGTTTGGTTAATTGATAAAAACCTATGAATTCTAACACTTAGAATTCCAATGTTTTGTTAATTCCAACACGTTCGGTGAAAACGAAAGAGATGTGAATTCTAACACTTAGAATTCAATCGTATGGTTAACTCAAAGAGGTACATTAATTCCACAGGAATTCTAACACTTAGAATTCCAATAGAAACAGTTTGGAGAAGATTAAGGTTATGCATTAAATTCTACATGCTCATGAGATGAGATTTTAGTTATCTCATCATGTAAGATCCTCATGCGAGAAAACTCTTTTCACACATGGAGCTTGGGTTTGGGTTTTGGTTTAAGCTGATTTGAATTTATTGGACTGAACCTACATAGATCATGGTCCTAGCCCAAATCAAATTTGGCTAGTCCTGAATCTATTTAAATCCAAATCAAGTCTAATTTCAAATCAATATTTGAAATTTATTAGTCCTTCTAATAGACTTAAACCTAATTAAATCTTATTCACTTGTACTTAACCCAATTGAGATAATTTAATCAATCAAATTGATTAATTAAATCATATACGATTCTCAATCGTTGATCAATAAATAGATCATCCTAGGAAACTTCTATGCGTGTGACTCTCTAGGTTTGAACCTAAGCCAGTAGCATAGGAATAACTTTCTATACTAATCAATGTGCCCATCTAGCAATGGAACCCGACGTCCAGATAGGTCGAACAGTTACCGAGCAAACTCCAAGAACCCTAAGAAATAGTTATCGTATAATTCATCCTTTTAACCACAAATGTTAAGGATGGCTTAAGAGCATGTCAACTCTAAACAACAAATCCATAAAGTGATTTCAACTTTAGTGATTATGTGACCTTCACATGAAGTCCTTGGCCAAGGTCTTGCTAAATTGAAACACAAGTATTTCCTCTTTTAACAGGATAGGTCAAATTCCATCTTAATCCACAACTACTACCACAAGTACTTGACTGCATCCAGTAACCTTTCGTAGTTGGATTAAAAATCCAGATGGTCCGGCACCTAAGTACAATGAGTTGCTTAAAAGTCACTGGTTGTGATCTTCAGGTCTTAAGGATACTTATACTCATATTTTCTCGGATTAACTCTTGACATCAGAGTGTCCGAAAATGAGTCACGTTCGGTAAAATGTACTCCTACACTTTTACCTGTATGTCATACTAGTGTCTCTACACTCCTTGGTTTAGAGGACAACCAACAAATATGATATACAACGTCCTATAATTGATAGTACTATGGCCCTGTCATAGTATATCATTTGGTTGTGAACTCTTTTGAGGACCTTCAAAGATAAATCATCCTTTATTGTAAAGAAAATCCTGAGGGCTTCATTACTATTAGGAGTTTTAAGAAGATGTTCTTGTAATGAATAAACTGCCAAATAACTTTTATTAATATATTAATTTATATATAATTTATATTAGCACAATCATCAAATGATTGGCTTTAGGATATAATTCCAACACAATATTAGTTCAGTATTAAAACATAATGAGTTAATTAAATAAATATAATATAATATTAAGATAGAAAAAACTAAGCATATAAACTTGTTGCATGAGAGTATAACCAACCATAGATGAGATTAAGGCACCAATTATGATTATGAGTCATGAGCTAAGATGTGACACCATGGGTTGTCCATCATAAGCTGAAGTTTGGCATGAGTATATGTGAGGATCACCTATCGCAAGATGGATCGCACTAATTGAGATGCTAAGTTATATAAGTATTGAATCTATCTTGTATCAATAAATAATAACATGAGCTTAATATGGATTGATGGTATTACTTAAACTATAGATTACACATGTGGTGCTATTATTATTATGATATTACGAATTATAATTGTTGATATTATTTTAGCCTCAACTAGATATGATAATTAGATTTTGAAACATCATAATACTAGCTACCATATGAGTACTAGTGGATATCAGTATTATATTATTTGGCTTTACTTTTTTTTGGTACAGATGGATGATCACACTGTCCTAGTGCAAGTCAACCCAGAAAGATCAGAATACAAAATTTGCTTCAGCACTAGGGGACACGGGTCTCCCTACTTCATATCCAAAACCCTGCATTACAAGCCACAGATGCCGCTACCCAATCAGCCATCGAATTGGCTTCACAATAGATATGTCAGATCTAGGCTCTCTGGATTTCCTAAAGAAGAGACCAAATGTCATGGAGTAGTGGATTGCTAGGGACTTAGTTGCAGCTATCCTTGCAAATCCATCGGACAACAGTGAGCGAGTCCTCTCAATAAGAAGGCTGTAGGCATGAAGAATCCGAACTGCATAGGCAATGCCAGTCCAAGCAGCATAAAGCTCAGCCATAGGGACCGTGAAGTCAAGAGTGCCAAAACCACCCACCGCTAGCAGTGCGCCATCAAATCCACGAATAACGAAAGCTGACCCAACTAGTCTTTCATACACACTGCCATCAAAGTTAATTTTGACAAGCCCTAGGGGTGGGGGTTCCCATGAGATAAACCATATCCCGGTTCACTGCCGAAGCAGCAAGGGAACCCCAGTGACCAGGATTGTCAGCATCAACTGCATGGTGATGATGTGCAAACTACACCGAAAAGGATCTGGCCTTTCGCACAATCTTGTAGGAAGATATAGAATCAGCAGAAAGATAAGCTGGTTACGATACAACCAAATCTGATAGGTTGTAACAGCCCAAAGAGGGCCCTGCTGCTATGTAGCCCATCGAAGACTGTGAAGGAAAGGAAACCACAACGAGCCTCTATCATCCTGCGTACAAAGATAATCCATCCTCAGCCATATTCATCTAACTCTGGGGCATCTGAATATGGCATGATCAGAAGTCTCCTCCTTCTGACCACACAATGAGCATATAGCCTGGATGGCCATCCCCCTACTAGATAGCAAAGAACAGTAGGAAGACAGTCCCACACAAGCTTCCATATGAATAGCTGGACCCTGGGGTGGATGGGGAGCTTCAATATCGAAGCAGCATCCCTCGTACACAGAGGTTGTGGCCTATAATCCTTCATAAGGTCCCTAATGGGAGCCCTATAATTACATGATCTCCGCCATAACTTGGAGTCAACAGAATGGCCCGGGATGACTGGTATGGCCAGAATGCGCCGAGATAACTCCTTACCAAAAAAATAGGTCACTGTAGGGGCATGCCATGAGGAGAGCTCCTGAGAAATGAGATCATTAACCCTCATACTAAATGGAACATCAGCACTAATGTAAGTAGGCCATCGAGCAAAGAAGAGATCAGTAATCCATGTATCCTGAACAACATCGATCGATGAACCATCTCCAATCATCCAGGAGATGTTAATCAGAATAGTCAGAGTGTACCGACAAACCTCCTTCCAGAAGAAGGAATGCCCACGGGAAGGCTGAAGGTCCATAGACGAATTCCAGTCACCATACCTGACATGCATAAAGGAGCTCTAGAAATAGTGTAGATCAAGAAGAAATCGCAAGGCGTGCCGAGTAAACAGAGCCTCCCTCCTAATAATAAGTGACTGGATTCCAAGACTACCCTCATGAATCGGCATACAAACAGTATCCCATGCCAGAAGGTGAATACCATAGCCATCCTGCATAGATGCCCAGAGAAAATCCTCAACCATCTCTCAATCCTCCTCAAGCAAGAGATCGGAATAGCAGCATTAGATATAAGATGCAGAGGAAGGGATGTGAGAACTGAGCGGATAAGAGTAATCCTCGCCATCATGGATAAGCCAGTAACCTGCCAACCATCAATATGATGACGAACTCGATGCTCAATATCAATGTAATCACTACTGCGAGATCGTCTCCCGAGATAGGGATCCCCAGATATGATAGCCGATCAGCCTTGCTAGAAATACCCAATGTGTGGTGGATAGCATCCCTAGTAGGGCTGGAAGTCTTCGAGCTGAAACAAATCGAAGACTTAAATAAATTGACCTTCTGGCCAAAGACTGACAATAGCTCTGAATAATGAAGGCAAAAGAAGCCGCATTGCGAACAGTGGCATGACCCAGGAGAATACAGTCATCAGCAATAATAGATGAGAGACCGATGGTCCTATGGGGCCCGTCATAAAAGGGGAAATATGATGATCCTTCTGAGCCTGATAAAATGCACGCAATAGATCATCCACAGCCAGGATAAACAAAAAAGGTGATAACGAACATCCCTATCGCAGACCCACTGCAGAGTAGAAGAAATCAGTCAGAGTTCCATTAATAAGTAGAGAGAAGGATGGCCTCTGAATGTAAGCCATAATCCACTCAATAAAAAGGCCATCAAACTGAATTCCTGAAGAGTTTGGTGCAGGAAAACCCAGCTCAGTCTATCATATGCTCCCTCCATATCAAGCTTGATAGCCATGAGGCACTGTCTAACTAGGGCTCTCTGCAAATCATGCATAAACTCCTGGGCAATGAGGATGTTATCCGAAATACTATGACCTCTGATAAAAGCCCCTTGTTCAGCAGAAATGAACCGAGGGATCACATCTCGTAAGCGGGTGACTAAGAGGCGCGCATAGATCTTATACAAGGTTGTACATATGCTGATGGGCTGAAAGTGTTGAGGAATGGAAGCATCGGTGCGCTTAGGAACAAGGGTGATGAAAGTCCGATTCCACTCAACAGGAATAGATTTGGAGTGGAAAGCAAGCTGAATGGCCTGAGTAACCTCTTGGCCCACAATATCCCAGTAATGGCGAAAAAAAAGACGGAAACCCATCAGGCCCAGGGGCCTTATCAGGCCCAAGTTCCCATAAAGCCAATCTAATCTCCTCTGCAGTGATAGGCCTAGTCAGAAGATCATTCTCCATAGCAGACACCTTCTTAGGAGGCGGAACCTGGTAAACAGGACCCCCATCACCCGTATGCTCAGTCCATCTGGACTGGAAGAAGTGAAATAAGTGATCTCGAATGACTTCAATATCCTCCTAATAATGCCCCTCATCATCAGCTATACGACAAATCCTGTTGGCAGCACGTCGCTTCAGAGTGGCCTGATGAAAAAATCTATTATTTCGGTCTCCATCACATATCCACTGGCTCCTGGACCGCTGTCTCCAGTAAACCTCCTACTGCTGGAGGAGAGAATGGTGAAGAGCGAGCTTAGCTCGGAGAGAAGTGAGATCAGTATCAAAAAGGTAGCCTTCCTGATCCTCTCTGGCCTACAGTGTAGAAATATCGGCTTCCACTTTCTCCACTTGCCTCACTAGATTCCCAACCTTCAATTTGTTCCATCTAAGACCCTACGTCTTGCCAATTCCAGGCACCTAGATAAACGATAAGAAGTATTATCTCTGACAGGTAAATACCAGACCTATGATATAATGGACCTAGCTGAGGAATAAGAAGCCCAAAACTACTCGAATCTAAACTGTCTCCGCTGATGAGTGGCAGACTCAGTGGAAATCAGAATAGGACAGTGATCGGATCCAATCCGAGGAAGGTGAGTAACACTGGCAGAGGGATACTTTTGAAGCTATTGGGCATTGGCCATAGCTCTATCCAGACGCTCCCAAATACGAGTAGAACCATGACGATTATTACACCAGATGAATTGGAAACTCGAGAACCCCAGGTCCATCAAACTAGCAGTAGAAATGAAGGATCTAAACTCCAAAATATTTGCTGATCTTATAACCTGCCTGCCACCTCTCTTTTCATGGGCCCCAATAATACAGTTGAAATCACCAGCTATTATGGATGGAATCCCCTGATCAAGGAGAGAGAATCTTTGCCCAAAGAATACGCCTCTCTCGAAACTCAGTGCTAGCATAAACGTCCGAGAGAAGCCAGGGGTTAGTCGCCCCCTCAATGATAACGAGAGCAATCTACTGATTGCACTGATGAAAGGCATCCACAGAAATAGAGGTGAAGCGCCAGATGGCCAAAATCCCCCCAGATAGCCCTACTGACTCAACAGCATAAGAATACCAAGATCTTGCAATCTGTCTCCTAAATCGAATAAGGTTGTCACCCGATAACCGGGTTCCCAAAAGAACACAGATATCAAAATTGTGCAACTGTATCAATCTCTGAAAAGAGGATCGAAATGAAGGTTTTTGAGCTCCTCTTACATTCAAATTAGGATCTTCATTGACTAGATGGGGGAAGATGGACCTTTACCTGATCCTCCAGCATAGCATTATCAGAAAGGCCCCCTGAAGTCTGGGTACCCCCTTAAGTATCTGTGTAGTGCAGTCCATGTCTAAATCTTCAGCCTGAGTAGCCATCTCATCAGCTCGGGGAGCTTCAGTAGACATCGTAGAAGCACAATCCTTCCCCTGAATTGCTTCTTTAAGGAAAGAAACTATTAAGTCATGGCTTCGGCCATCTGTCGTAGATGGCAGAGCCATAACCCCTTCAATGCCACATTTACTAGCAAGGTCAACCAAAGCCTGATCTAAAGTCGGAGATGCCCTAGCCACACCTTTTCCTTTTCTTTTGTCCATTTTGAAGAAATACGGTGAACTTGAGTCTCAACTGGACGGGCCCGCTTTGAGGGACCCGGGTTGGCATCCCTGTGGATCGTAGGCCTACCAGCCCTTTCATCTGAACCAAGAGTGGCAAATGGATTGGTTAAAATCAGATTGGATTTCAGTCTCTGATTTGCATTAGTATTCAACTGAAACACAGTAGTTTCAGATAGAGTATCAGAGAGCTTGATACTCATGGTTTCATTGAAACCGGCACGCAACCCTTTAGCCGGCACGACCAGAGAGCTCCTAGCACCGAACTTCATCCCGCCATCCCCCTGGGCCCGGTCACCACTTGAGGAGACGAGGGGGCTATGAGGCTTATGAGGATGCCGGCGAGCCACCTTCCCGGGCAGATGCCAGCCATCCGGCGATGAAGCTACTCCTGGAACAGAGGCCAAGGTAGAAGCAGGAGACGAACCCGGAACAAGGGCCGAACCTAGGCCAGTATGGCTCTTCTTCTTCAACTCCGGCGGGGATGATCACCTCTGACGAACAGCAACCATCCAAGGCCCAAAACCGGCACCATGTGAAGACTCCCTAGAATCAGACTGAGGTAGCGACGAGCAGGGACCATTGAGATGCAGCGATCCACAATTAGAGCAAATCCCCTCCATATGTTCGTAAACAAATTGCTGCCAGAAGGGGAATGATTCCCTCTCACTCGGACTCCCAGTCGGAGCGCATAGCGAAGATCGATTCACACGCACGCCCGTGCAAACCCTTCCCTATTCTTCAGCTGGGTAGAAGTATTAGAGAAAATGAAGATCCCCACCGGAGCTAGAATAGTCCTCAAATCTCGTCATTCCAATATTCCATCGGCAATTGCGGGAGCCTCACCCACAGAAGAGCAGAGGCCACGCAGTCCGGCGATGGAATAAACTCCAGTCTTCAACCCTCCATTGCAAAAGGTTGGCCATTGACCACCCATGGCTTGCCCAACACCAGCTCTCTGGCTTTTGCATCAGCGAACCGAAAAATGTGTCAGCGGTTGGCCAGACTCACCGACTCAATATCTCAGGGAACATCGGCTCGCCGGAATTCCCGGATTATAACATCAGACGGAACCCATCGATAGAAGGTGCGGACCAAAATTGCCTTCTCCTTCCAGCACTCAGTTTCCACCTCCAACGCCGCTGAAGAAACCTGTACTATCTCAGGAAACCGGTCCTCCAAAGCCACCATCACCTCCGGCGACGAGGAAGGGGAGACCCAAGTGAAGCCGGACACCACCGCCCTCTTCCAAGACTTCCGTCCCTCGATACCATCATCCGAAGCCATCGGAGAGGGGGGGATAAGAACGCAAGAAGTCCAGAGAGAATAGATCAGCTAACCCGGCAGAGATCATCGGAGATCGAGTAGAACCAACGTCGAAACATGAATCTTAAAGCCGAGAAACCCTGGCACTTGGCTTTTCCTTTAAAAGAGAATAAGAGAACTCCGTGATTTCATTTGGCTTTACTTTCAATGATTTTATTGGATCGGCAACAGGGATCATATTGTTCGGCTCACCACTTGTGTTTTCCTCCAATCGCATCTTAAGCCAACCACTACCAGTACAATCAGTTCAGTCTAACCATATTGCTCATAGGAAAAAAGAAAAAAAAGGAAAAAAAAAGAAAAAAATTATAGGTGAACTTTTATTTATTAATACCAAAAATATTTTGTTCATGCCTCTTTTAATAAATCAAATAACATTGTTAATGTTATTATCATGAATTAAATTTTTCAACAACCTTTAATTAGATATTTTTTGAAAGTTTATTTTGAAAAATCTCTTGTGTCCGTGCTTGGATTAAGTTGTGACAAGTGTCATACATCACGGTCACCAAGAGAATTCATTTAATAAAACATAAAAAAAGTATAGTCATCCAAAATTAATGCAGCTAAACTGGCGATGGACTCTCCACGTACGGTTGGCATGTGAAGGCCGGGAGAGGAGGGTTCGGCAGCTCATTAAATTGTAGAAGCCTACGACCATATGGAACCGCCACAACCCAATGGAAAGTTGCGTGAGATCTTCCAACTAACAAAGCCATGTGATGGCTCGCATAATGCCAACTAGAGCGAGGGCCACCAGTCCACCATTAGGTAAATAGTGGGACATGGCCACCTTCACATGCTACGTAATATGAAGGGAATGAAGAAATCAACAACACGGTTGATAAGATATCTATCTTCTTAGAGCCATATCCTTTTGATCATGGAACTTATGTGTCCCCTGGCTGAGCTGAATTTAAGCAGGCAACTGAAAGGGGTGCAATAATTTATTCTTTACATCCTCAAATATATAAAGGGACAATTTTTTAGTTATTCTGGTAAAACATCTCGCAAAGTGCTTGGCTATTAGCACTAATCAAAATGGCATTGAGCTTGGAGCTTTACAATCCAAGCTAAGATCAGTAAGGGGTACACATTCAATTTGCATGCATTGTTCAATGAAAATTAACAAAGTGTTTCCATTGGGGCTGGGTGACGAGGACATCAGTTGTTAAAATTTATATTCAAAATATAATCCAGGTTGTTGACAGAACCATGTGGAAGCAATCATCTGTCAATCAGGAATCTCAAAGTCTGCCGTTTATTGCGTTACTTATGTCTGCATCAACTCGAGCTGACTACAGTGATAGCAACGGGCCTGCAGAGTAGCAGACACTTGGCCATTCTGACCACAGCCTAACCCTCGCGCTCCTATCAACGTTGTGGCAAATCATTCACCCACTATAAGCCATCAGAAACCAAACTAGCCATAGCACTGCATTATAAAGAGCTTGCATTGCAGCAATAGGTCAGAACTAAGTCACTTATATCATGCCAAAAGCCACTGGTTGCGGAACGAACCTTAGAAATTACAGGTAGGTAGATAGATAAAGATTTGGAGATTTAAAAAGTTTTGAAGTGTTCAAAGTATTCACCAAATATATTTAAAAATCAAAGACTGAAAATATAGATGAGAAGTTCAAAGCTCCACTTATCATCATTAACCATTGAAAATTTAGAGCATGTAATTTCAGACAGACATCATAGCCATTGATTTCTAAATTTCATGGATTTTTTTTTTGACAAAAAAATTTCTTTGAATATCTTTTTTGTGAGTGGGATTTGACTGTTGTCAAGCCTAGCCTGAAGAGGTCAAGCATTAACCATTAACAAAGAAGGGATACAGCAAGCAAGAAGAAAGGAAAAGGATGAGAAGAGACAGGTACTGCTTGAGCACCGGTTAGAGAAAATTAGGATCACAATGAATTGGCTCTATTTGGCATGTATAAGATATTGGTGGTTAGCAAGAAATGATTTCTCTTATTTGGTATGAGGGAAATGCTATAGATGATTGGCTTCCCATTCAAGGATGAATGTGTTTTGAGAATTGAAAATAGGCCAAGGTTGGTTCTCTCTGTATTGTAGAAAGATTCTAGGTAAATTTCTGTATTATTGATAATATGTAGCTCATATGCTCATATAATATATTAAAAAAATCACCTCACAAGATATCACATGTGGAGATAACTGGCTGGCAAAAGCATTTTTAAATGTCCAAAATAAGAGAGAAGAAAATGCATCGTACTCAAACCGAATCCTATGATGTATATATCACCTCGGATTCAAATTGGATCCAATAATACAAACCATATATCAATGAATTCATGACAAGCCTTTGGCATTTAATTATGTATATAAAAGAAACAATGGGGGGGACAAGAAAGCTATCATATCTCTATCTAGAGTTTTGGCTATACCTTACAATTATAGAATGCAATAATGAAATATATTAAAGGATGACCATATATATATTGAAAAAAAAAATCATCAAGAATTTTCATTGTTATTCATATAATATGGTCAAAGTGAAAAGAAATTTAACCAAATCATAGTTGTGCATGAACATTCACACTCTAACAAATAGCCTTTTATAAATGTGGATAGGTCTTTTGAGTACGTAGGAGAAAGAAGGCGATCACAACTACTATCATTTAATAGATTAAAATTTTAATTAGAATATCTGCTCAAGTTTGAGATCCAACCAAGGACGATGGTAGCATAAGAAATAAAGGAGAGGATGTGCATAGTAAGAGCAATAAATAAGTATCATTGGTTATTTCTAGAAAGGTCAAATTAAGCTGAGGATAATGAATTAGAATTACAAGTGACAGTATATTTTTTTTCTCTTTTATCTTTTTTCTGCTCCATATAGTAATTCAAGATCTCACTCAAAAAGATTGGCTAAGAAGTATTTTTTAGTTTCTAAGCCTTATATATATACCAGGATCTATCTCATACATAGCTAATGTGAGATTAAATATATATTTGCACAATTTCTCATAGCATTTTGCTTAAATTCTATCATCCTTATTAGACTAAGGTCTCATTTAACAAAGCTTTTAGATAGCCTAAAAGTGCTTTTAGAGAGGTAAAAGTGCTTTTCAGTATTTTTAATATGTTTGATAAAAATTCTAAAAGTATTGTTAGGTTAATACAAAAACTAGTAATTGCTCTATTTAGAAAGCTAGAATTTGTATCTTTTTTAAAAGCTTTATTTAGAAAGACTATTTTCATTGGATTTAAGGGTCACAAATTTAAATAATTACAACAACATTTAATATTATAAAATAATAACAATATAATATGACTCTAATAATATAATGCAATATAATATGTTATATTTAAATATTATTATATTATTATGATATATTATAAATAATATAATCTACTAAAATAATTTTACATTATAATCATTATTATATTGAAGTATTATTATATTTTCTTGCACTATATTATAATATAATATAGTTTAATATTATTATAATATGATATTATTATATGATAATATTGTTAGAATAATTTATAATAAAAGATTTTTAATATGTTAGATATTTAAAAGTACTACAATATCTTTTATTATCTTTATTTTAAAAGTACTTTCTTATTTTGGTTATTGAAGAAATATTAAATTTTTATAGTACTCTAAAGACATAATTACTAAACAATAAATAATTTTTATAAAAAGCTTTATTTCTAAATTCTTTTCTTCCAATAGTTCTACCAAATAACATTTAAGGATCTCAACCAAAAAGATTAGAAGAAAGGTATTACAAAATACATATCCTATTCTACACGGAAATAAGTTGTGCGCGTGTGCATCCTTGATTCTGTATACATACATATACATATACATACATACATATGTATATGTACATATATATATACATATATATATATATATATATATATATATATATATATATATATATATACATATGTATATGTACATATTCATATACATATGTATACATATACATATATATATATGTATATATACATGTATATATATATATGTACATGTATATGTATTTGTACATGTACACATGTACACGTGTACATGTACACATGTACACGTGTACATGTACACATGTACATATATACATGTACACATACATATGTACATGTACATGTACATGTACATGTACACGTGTGCATGTACATGTACACGCATGTACATGTACATGTACATGTACACGTGTACATGTATACATGTACATGTACATATACATGTACATATATATGTACATACATGTACATATATATATATATATATATATGTACATATATATATATATATATATACATATACATGTATATATATATATATATATATATACATATATATATATATATATATATATATATATGTACATATACATGTACATATATATATATATATATATATATATATAACATATGTATATATGTATATATGTATGTATGTATGTATATGCATCCAAATTTACTAAATGCATAATCAATATAAAACTAAATATTTTTATGTTTCACTTTCTTATTTTCTTTGTTTCCATTAAAAAAAAACATTCCTTTCTTTTGGTTTGGCCACTTACTACAAAGTTTATTGACTTGACGAAGAGTCACAAAAGTCACCCATGCATGCCATGTCACAATCAAAGCTTCTCCTCCTATGTTATTATTTCACAATTTATTCCAAAGGAAGATTGTGCTACCATCTATTTACCTCCTAATTGAAACAATGAGACAATTATTAATATCCCATCTAATGGTCAATCTGATAATTGACCTTGTGAGGTTTACATTTTATTACAATGGAAGATTAAGCTGCCATCCTCTTTTCTCCTACTAGAAATAAGATTGTACTACAAAGTTATTTGCAAAGTTGCAGTTCTTAAAAAGATAAAAGTTTCCTCTGATTAATCCTTTAAGATCAGTTCCAAAAAGAAGATTATTAAAATCGAATGGTCAATTAGTTCGGGTTGCCTGATGTATGGCACCACAACCAAGATTATCTCTCATCTTTTTCTTTTCTATCCATTGACCTTGAGTCTTGATTCCCTCATCTCAGACCACATCCATATCATTTTTAGCCTATGATCAGCCCTTTATCACATGTAAACGGCATGGTGAAGGAGAGCCATACTTTTATCTTAGACAGCACCTTAAGATTAACATGCCCTATCTTTCTGGTGGCATATTTGGATGGGAGAAACTCTACGATTTTTTTCTTTTAAGAATTCCTCCTTACAAGTTATTTCTAGTAAAATTCTATATACTTCAAAGTTTAAAAATATTTATTTGGAGATGGGTATGTTGCTGCCAAATCACTTTCAGAGAGCACTGGGAGAAAAGAGAGCGTCGTAGATCTTCGGAGAAATGGCAGGTCCGCTTCCTTTAGCTGGAAACCTGCAACAAAAGTCCCGGACCGGTGGTTCCGATGGGAACCCTTCGACGCTCTAGTTAGTGATCTGGATAACAGTAATATAGATTTGAGTAGTAGAGAAAATGAGCCTCTTCTTTCCTTGTTGTGGGTAGAGGTTTTTATACCTGTTCGAATGTCCTTCTTACCCTTGGTGGATGACCATTGAATCACGTCGTCCGTAGAGAGCGGCGTTGTAAGTGGTAGGTGGGCGCATTGCTGCTAGACGTGTGCCGTAAATAATGGTAACTGCCTGTGGTCTTAGAGATAGGGAGGTTAGTGGGCCACGTGGCAGCTCTGGGCACTTGTTAGGATGCTGAGAATAAGTTCGAGGTTGGTTCCGAGGCCGAGGTTGAAGGTGAAATTGAATTCGAGGCCAGAGCCGAGGCCAGGCTTGAGGACGAGGCCGAAGCCGGGCTCGAGGCCAAGGCCGAGGCCGAAGCCGGGCTCGAGGCCGAGGTTAAGCTTGAGGCCGAGGCCGAGGCCGAGGTCAAGCTTGAGGCCGAGGCTGAGGCCAGGTTCAAGGCCGAGGCCGAGGCCAGCTGCTATATTATTTCTCGGGTCCAAAAACTATGCAGTTTGTTAATCCGCCGTCCGTGGAGCGTGATCAGCCACATCAGATGTCCCCCACCCCTGAGATGGGTGGACGCACAACCACCAGGGAAAAGGGGCATAATATCACTCGTGACTGATCTTTGTACGCTAACGACTACTAAGAAGGCACGTGTCCTCGAAGGCCATACTTCTTTAATGTCGAGGCATCGGATGCTGCAACACTACCATTGTCCCGTCGTTGGGATAGAGGGGGATTCTCCTCGGGTATGGAACTAAGAAGCGTGGGCATCATCATTGCGGTGAGGTCACCATTGCCTTATCATTGGTCGTGCCCCTCGCGTTCTACGCCTCGGGTGGTTGCCGAAATGCCGAAATGTCTTCTCTAGTGCGGGCGAGCACGTGGCCAATCTGAGTCAGGCGGAATGATTTGAAACGATGAGGCTTTAAAAGGGGAGTCTCCCCTGACCCTGGTCTTCTACTTCTACCGCATTTTCTTCCTCTTCCTCATCTACACCTCGCCCGAGCTTCCATCTGCCATTCCTGGTTATGTTCTTCTTCCCGAGTCTCATCCCAGCTCACATCTTTTTGACCCTACTTCCAGGTTAGTTTGCCCTTCTGCTTTCATGGCTTCATCCCCTTCCTGCTTCATTTCTGTTTCCGAGGGTTATTCCCTGGAACCCTTATGACCTTCCCATCTCCCACAACTAGTTGGTCGTCTTCCTCCTCCACCGATAGGGTTCCCCTAGCAGAGCGACGAGCCGTCGAACAATCTCCCGTCGGGAGTCATCCAGCCGCCAGTCGGGCCCCTAGTCGGCACCGTCCGGTAGTTGCAGACCCAACTTCTACCGTGAGGGAGTCTCCTGAGTGGATTGCCTCCTCCATGACCACCCAAGAAATTATCAACCTTAGGGCCAAGTACGGCATTCCCACCGACCTTCCAATATTTTGTCCTGCCCCTGAGGATAGGGTGACCTCCTCCCAACCTAGTAGAGTCGCCATGTACGAGACTTTCTTCAAGGCCGGTCTTCGTTTACCTCTTCATCCTTTCATCCTTAACCTTTTGGATAGATATTCCTTAGCGCCAGCACAATTAGTCCCGAATTCCATTCGAACTATTGTCGACTTCTTGGTGCTATGTCACCTTCATGGGATAGAAGCTAGGATCTTCCTTTTTTGAAGCTTCTATACCCTTTGTAAACAATCAGAGTGGTGGTTCTTTGCTCCCAGACCGATCAGAGCCCTTAGACTGTACCTTCCTACATCCATTAAGGGGTGAAAAGATAGATTTTTCTTTGCTTATGTCGAGGGGTGAGAACAGTTTGGAGGACTCCGAACACTGGGCCAAACAAAGATTCATCTGTGTTCCCAAGGGACAAAGAGGCATTCGGGCAGCTACTGACTACCGACGTCCCCCGATGTAACCAGCTCCTGGCCGAGGAGAATCTTCGGCTTGTGGGCCTCATTCCAAGTAGTGGTGAGCAGCCATGATCTTTCCCCTTTTTACCCACCTCTTCTTCTCTTCTCTTCTTTTTTTTACTAAGTCCTTTCTGACTTGTGCAGACATGCTACCGCTAGCTCAAGCAGTGAGGAAGGTGGCCGCTAAGAAGAGAATGGCCATGGCGAATGGAGCCTCCGTCGAGAAGAGGGCCAAAGCCAAGGAGGCCAGAAAGAAGGCCGAGGCCGAAGGGGCCAAGGAGAAGAAGGCCGAAGAGGCCGAAGGGTCGAGGAAGAGGCCTCGATCTCCATCGCCGACTCCGTCCCGGTCCCCGACTCCTCTTGTCTGCAAGCCTCAAATGGACCGGGAGGCGCACATCGACCTTACCACCGACATGGTCCCGGAAGAGTCAAGGGATAAAGTCTTTCTATTGCTACCGCCGGTCATTCTAGAAGCGGGGTCGACCAAACTGGCCTCATGATCAGCTCTGGAGGTTGCCCCACCAGCGAAAGAGCCAACGGCCGAAGAGCCTCCTATGTCAGCAGTGGTGACAGAAGGGGTACCATCAGCCCCTAACGCGATGCCTACAACTCCAGCGCCTACCAGAACTATGAAGGAGGAGGAAGTCGCCGTAACCTCTTTCCAGTCTATCCTTGCGCACAATGGCCGCTGGGCAGAGCAGATGATGGCGCAGGTGTGCATGCCCGAGCTCCAAAGAGATCTCCAAAACCAAGGGACCTCCTTCTTCCGTGATGCCTTCATGGCTCATCTTTGGATAAGTATTTCCTCTTCATTTAAGTTTCTTTAAGAATTTCCTTGCCGCCTCCCCCTGACAGCAGTTGTCTTATGCAAGCGATGAATTCCTTGGCTATCGTGAAGAGTGTTCTATCCCAAGCCGAGGCTACTCTTGGTTATTCACAGGAAGAAGCCAACCGAGCTCAGGCCCAAGTAGAGGAGGCTGAGAAGGCACTGGAATCTGCCAAAGCGAGAGGGCCAAAGAGCATGCCCGAGCAGAGAGGGCCGAGAAGGCCTTGGAGGCAGCCCGAGTCAAGAATCTGGCCCAGGCGGAAAGAGCTGAGGAGGCCCAACGCCGGGCGGCCCACGAGCTAAATAACGCCCAAGCAGCAGAGGAAAAGAATAAGAAGGCAGAGTTGGATTTGCTAATGTACCAGACTCGACTGCACTCCGCCAACATCCAAATAAGTGCAGCCGAGGAGCGGCGGAGAATGCCGAGGAAGTCGCCACCGCTTCGATGCGCAGGTGGCCGAAATGATGGCGGCCGCGAAAGCTGCCGAGAGAGGGTGGCTGCGACAAAGAAAAAGGTCGCCGAGACTGTGGAGAACTTTCGGCAGTCCGCTAGCTTCAGCGAAGAGTAAGCCAAGGCCACCGCCTACGCCTATAACTGGGGCTTCCAAGATTGCAAGGCCAAAGTGGGAAGAGTCTACAATCTCAAGGGACTTGATGACCTGGAGCCGGATGAAGCAACAGAGGAAACACCAGCAGAGCATCCTTCCTCCGACACTAACCCAGTTGGCCAAGCCCTGAACGCCTTGTATCTCTATTTTTTATTCTTCCTTGTAATGGAGTCCGACTGAAGTCGGCAATTTTGTGAACCTTTTACAATCAATGAATATATCTTCTAAAATCTTGTTGTGTTCTTTATTGGTACTTTGCTTCCGTAGTGGCCAAGACGAGCTCATTCCAGAGTAGAGGCCGAGGCCGAGAACATAAGCCTAGGTTAGGAACCGAAACCGAAGTTAGGGCTGAGATTGAGGCAGAGGTCAGAGTAAAAACCTAGGTTGTAGTCGAGACTTAAGTCGAATTGAGACCGAAGTCGAGACTCGAAGTAGACATCAGGACTGAAGTTGAGACATGGAAGAAGTCGAGACCGGAGTCTGAGCCTTGAGGTAGAAGTCAAGGCCAATGCGAAAATGACTTCTTGAATTTTAAGCGTTGATTCAGCCTCACGCCTGAGTGTCGACACATAGTTGGGCTTAAGTGTCGACGTAGAGTCGGGCTTGAGTGCCGATGCAAAGTCAGGCTTGAGTGCTAATACAGAAACGACCTTGAGTGCTGATGCGGAGTCGGGCTTAGAGTGCCAACGTGGAGTGGACTTAAGCGCTGATGCAGAATCGGGCTTGGAGTGCCGATGCGGAGTCAGACTTGAGTGCCGATGCAGAATCAGGCTTGGAGTGCCAACGTAGAGTCGGGCTTGAGTGCCGACGCAGAGTTGGGCTTGAGTGCCGATGCAGAATCGAGCTTGAGTGCCGATGCAGAGTCGGGCTTGAGTACCGACGCTGAGTCGGACTTGAGTACCGATGTAGAATCGGGCTTGGAGTGTCGATGCGGAGTCGAGCTTGAGTGCCAACGTAGAATCGGGCTTGGAGTGCCGATGCGGAGTCGAGCTTGAGCTGAAAAAGTTAGATTGTTCGAGGATGCTTTTGTTAGTAAAAAGGAGGTAAATGTCATTCCAATAGATAAGAATGCTCAAGTATATGATGTCAGTGTACATTACCGGTAATACCGATGGAGATTATCCGCATTTCAGGTGCGAGGGAGCAGCTTTCCATCCAATCCTTCGATAGTATGCTTCACGATGAAGTGTGTCAGTGACCCGATAAGGCCCTTCCCAATTGGATGACAATTTGCCTCCTTCCATGGGTTTGGAGACCTCGGCTCGTCTAAGAACCAGGTCTCTAGGAAGGAATGTTCTGGGGCGAATTTGGGTGTTGTAGTACTTTGCAACTCTTTGGCAGTAAGCGATCATCTTGAGTCGTGCTCGATCACGGGCCTCCTCAACAATGTCAAGGTTGGCTCACAACTAGCTTGAATTGTTTTCATCATCGTACGATTGTACCCGGGGACTAGGAATGCCAATCTTTACCGGGATGACGGCCTCCGATCCAAACACAAGGCTGAAGAAGTTTTTTCCATGGAGATTCGTGGTGTCGTGTGATACGCCCATAGCACGTTCGGGAGCTTCTCCACCCATCTTCCTTTAAAATCATTCAAGTGTGTCCTAAGCCCTTGAAGGATAGTCTGATTCGTCACTTCGACCGCTCCATTTGATTACGGATGACCGACAGAAGTGAACCTCTGGCATATGCCCAATTCGGCACAAAACTCTCGGAAGGGAGCATTGTCGAATTGCCGACCATTGTTGGTAACAAGGGTGTGGGGTAGCCTGAACCGACAGATAACAGACTTCCAAAAGAAAGTCCTCACCTTGGCTTCAGTGATTTTGGCAAGTGCTTCGGCCTCTACCCACTTGGTGAAATGGTCGATGGCAATGAGCAAAAATTTTGCTGACTAGAGGCTGGGGGGAATGGCCCCAAAATGTCCATTCTCTATTGGGTGAAGGGCCATGGAGCCGACAGAGGGCTCAGATGGGAGGTTGGCAGCCGTTGGACGTTAGCGTGCCGTTGGCAGCTATCGCACTTCCGAACCAAATCAGCCGCATCTCCTCGCATGGTAGGCCAATAGTACCCTTGGCGTAGGGCCTTGTGTGATAGGGCTCTGCCCCCCAAGTAGTTTTCACAAATACCCTCATGGATCTCACAGATGATATAGTCAGCATCTGCAGGACCAACATACTTGAGGAGAGGGTGAGAGAAGAACCTTCGATACAGTTGTCCGTCGAGCACAAGGAACTTGGATGCTTGCCATTTGAATAGTTTAGCTTCAGCGGGGTCAACTAGGAGGGTGCCGTTGGTGAGGTACTAGACATAAGCGTCCATCCAGGAAGATCTTATTGATTGGTAAAGACTCTTCTATAATGTCGATACTTGGGGTTTCCAGATATTCCATAGGTTCTCCCCGGGGCCCGTCAGTCAAATTGGCTAGTCGAGACAAAGCATTGGCTCTGGCATTCTCCCCTCGGGAATGTAGCTGACACTAAAATGAGTAAAGGGAGAGGCTTGTGATTGCACCATACTTAGGTAGCGAGACATGGTTGGATCTCAAGCATCGTAATCTTCCTTAATTTGGCTAGAGACAAGCTGGGAGTCGGTGAAGACTCTAAGGCATTTTACTCGAGCTCCCGTACCAACTTCATTTCTGACAGCAAAGCTTCGTACTCAGCCTGGTTGTTGGTGGCCGAGAAGAGAAAACGGAGGGCATACTCGGTCACCATGCCATTTGGATTTGCGAGGATGAGGCCTGCCCCACTTCCTTGAGAATTTGATGCTCCATCTACATGAAGGATCCAATCTTTCCCTCTTCCCTCAATTATAGTGTCCGAGGGGTTGGTTTGGGGTTCCTCTAGCTACTCCTCTATCCAAGTGCACTCAACTAGGAAATCCATCAAAATCTGAGACTTCATGACCGACCTAGGTTGAAACAACAGGTCGAATTCTCTTGGCTTGACTGCCCACTTCGCCAATCGGCCAGAGGTGTCATGATGAGAGAGAATTGCCCTGAGTGGCTGGTCCGTGACCACCACAATCAGGTGTGCTTGGAAGTAAGGTCTGAGACGTTGAGCAGAGACGATTAGTGCAAAAACAATCTTTTCAGTATTAGAATACTTGACCTCTGCGTCATGAAGCACTTTGCTTGTATAATAGACTGGCTTCTGCGTCTTGTCGGCGTCGACACAGATGAGCATGGAACTCACCGCCTCGGGGGATGTAGCGAGGTAGAGGAAAAGTTCTTCTCCCCCTTTCGGCTTGGATAGCAAAGGTGGAGTAGACAAGAACTTCTTCAATCCTTCAAAAGCTTCCTAACACTCCATCGTCTACTCGAAGCTGTCAACTTTGCGCAAGGCTTTGAAGAAGGGTAAACATCTTTCTGCTGACCTCGCTAGAAAACGACTCAAGGCTGCTATCTTTCCTGTGAGCCATTGCACTTTCTTCTTATTACTTGGTGGTCTCATATCAATGATGGCCTTAATCTTCTCGGGGTTAGCTTCGATTCCCTCTATGTCACCATAAAGCCTAGGAATTTTCCTGCTGTGACTCCAAGGCGCACTTTAGTGGGTTTAGTTTCATCGGGTATCAGCGAAGTTTGTCGAAGGTTTCTGACAGGTCAGCAATATGGTCGTCAGCATGAGTGCTTTTTGTTAACATGTCGTCCACGTACACCTCCATGTTGCGCCCGATTTGACCTTTGAAGACCTTATTCATTAACCTTTGATATGTGACTCCTGCATTCTTCAACCCAAAGGGCATGACCTTGTAGTAATAGATGTCTTTCTCGGTCACGAAAGAAGTGGCCCCCTCGTCAGCCGGGTCTATCCTTATCTGGTTGTCCCTGAGAAGGCATCCATGAAGCTAAGGGTTTTATGGCCCAACGTGGTATCTACCAACTGATTAATCCTAGGCAGTGGGAAGCTATCCTTGGGGCATGCCTTGTTGAGGTCGGTGAAATCAACACACATCCTCTAGCTTCCATTGGCCTTACGAACCATAACCACATTAGCCAACCAGACTGGGTAATGTGCCTCACATATGTGGTTCGCTGCGATCAGTTTATGGACTTCTTCGTCCACGGCCCTTTGCCTCTCAAGAGCAAAACTCCTCTTCTTTTGCCGAATCGGTCGACTCTTTGGGTCAATGCTGAGTTTATGGGTGATTATTTCAGGCGGCACTCCCGGCATGTCCGAGGCTGACCAAGCAAAGATCGTGTTGGTCCGCAAAAAAGTGAGTAGTTGATCTCTCGCTTCTGCGGGAAGAAGCGTTCCAATTCGGATTGACCTCGTTGGATCCTCCCCCAGCGGAAAGGCCAGCAAGCTTTCGGCCGACTCTCCTTTCTTCTCGGAGTCTCTGGGATCAAGTGGCTTGGGCGTCGGCGGAGCAATTACTTCATAAGGGCTAGGAGCAGTGTGATAACATAGGGGTACCAGGCTCCATTCCCCATGCATCTCCCGACTCCCTTGTTGGTAGAAATCGTACCAGTAACCTTTTTGTAGAGATAATGGCCTAGGAGGTTGAGACTGGGTCTTCCAAGAATAGCATTATAGGCTAAAGGAACTCGACAACTAGGAATTTTACAAAAATTGTGCTCTGATGCGGTTCCGTTTCGGCCATAATTGGGAGGGTGATTTCTCCTTCTACCCTTACAGAATCCCCAGTAAAACCCATCAAGGGAGTGGTCACGGGTGAAGAAGACTAGGAGACAGACTCATTTGAATAAATGCCTCATACAAAAGAACATCAACTGAGCTTCCACTATCGATGAGAATTCGCTTTACATGATGTTTAGCTATCGTCATTGACACGACAACGCTATCATCATTAGGTTTCCACCCCTTCTATGTCCCTTTTAAAAAAGAGAATTACAGAATCTACACCATCCTCACGCTGTCTTTTAGAGTTGCTGCCTGCCCCCAAGGAGATCATGGCCACCGTTTCTCTATCGGAGCGTTGTCCATGCCGATCTAGGCTGTGGGAGGTGCCGACGGGCTTGGAGCAATGGGATTCCCTCTTCGGATAAACTTTCCCAGATGGCCCTGCTGAACGAGTTCCTCAATGGCTTTCTTCAGCAGGCGGCAGTTTTCGTGTCGTGGTTGTAGTCCCGATGATCGGCAGTAAAGGTCTTTGTTGCGGGGGACTCCTGCCTCATGGGAGGAGGACGTCGAAGGTAGGGCTTACCCTCAATCTCCAACAAGATTTGGGATATTGGGGCAAGAAGCGGAGTGAAGTGCTCCTTGGGTACCAAGACCCGAGGTCGGTTGTTGGACGACGAGGAGGCTCAAACTTCAAAGGCGGCGCTCCAGTAGGCTCCGGATGCGCAGGCTTCTTACTAGACCCCTTGTCAACCTTCCTTCTAGAAAGATCTACTTCGTCAGCATGGATATACTTCTGCGCTCGACTCAACAATTCGGCATAAAAACCGGGAGGCTTCTTATCTAGAGAATAAGCAAAGCGGGAGGGACGGAGTCCCCGCTTCAGGGTCAGGGTGCCATGGAGTTCTCAAGATTATAGACTTCAAGCGCAGCTTCCTTGAATCGAGCTACGAAGTCCTTTAAGGTTTCGCCGCTCTCTGCTGGACGACAAATAAGCTATCAGCCACCATGGGGATCTTTTGGCACGCATCAAAGTGAGCCAAGAAGGATCTCTCCAGCTGTCTGAAGGAGTTAATGCAGCGGGGTGGCAAGCGGGAATACCACGCACGAGCAGCCTTCCGGAGTGTTGCTGGAAAGGCGACGCAAAGGAGAGAATCTGTTGCCCCCTGGACCTGCATGAGGACTTTGTAACTCTCCAGGTGATCCAGGGGGTCCGTGGTGTCGTCATATGGGTCCAGCTGGGGAAGACAGAATCGGGGTGGGACCGGTTCCTCCATGATACGGCGAGATAGTGGGGGGCGGTGGTCGTAGTCCGCTCCGTAGGGGTTGGTGATTCTGCGACTGAGCTCCTCCAGCCGCAGATGGTACTCATCCAATCGTCGCTGGGCCCGACGAGCAATCTGTCTGTCGAAGGAATCTCCCCTCAAAGATTCAGAGGACGAACGGGGAGAGGGTCGTTGGTGGAGAGGATGCACCTGCTCGGGTTCCTTCCCAATACAGTGCTTGGGAAGGCGATCAGAGCGATGGGAAGGGGATCATGGCCGTTTGGAGGTCTCCCGACGACAAGGTTTCGGAGATGTGCGATGGAAGGCCTCCGGAGGAGTCCTGCCATGGTGAAACTGGCTAGCCCCATGACCCCCCGCGGGGCGAAGGAAGTGAGGTGGCAATGGCGTAGTGGCGGAGCACTGTTCTTGCAGCCCCCGAACCACCACCATCAAATCTTGAACTTACTGGGTCAGGGCGATGAGCCGGTCAGTTTGGCTGACCTGCGGCTGCATGGGGGATGAAGCAGGGAAGTCGGCCTCCGGCTACTCAGCCCGCGGGAGGTGCCCCAGTCTGACTGGTAGAGGCCTCCTGCGCACGTGTAACCGCCATCTTCTTCCTTGCAGGAGTTGCAGGTACGTTGAATATTATTTGTGAGCCCCTACCTGGCACGCCAATTTGTTGCTGCCAAATCACTTTCAGAGAGCATCGGAAGAAAAGAGAGCATCGTAGATATTCGAAGAAACGGCAGGTCCGCTTCTTTTAGCTGGAAACCTGCAATAAAAGTTTTGGACCGGTGGTTCCGATGGGGACCCTCCGATGCTCTAGTTAGTGATGTGGATAACAGTAATATAGATTTGAGTATTAGAGAAAATGAGCCTCTTCTTCCTTGTTATGGGTGGAGGTTTTTATACCTGTTCGGATGTGCTTTTACTCCTGGTTGATGACCGTTGAATCACGTCGTCCATAGGGAGCGGCGCCGTAAGTGGTAGGTGGGCGTATTACTGCTAGACGTGTGCCATAAATAATGGTAACTGTCCGTGGTCTTAGAGATAGGAGGGTTAGTGGGTACATGGTAGCTTGAGCACTTGTTAACTGTTGAAAATAAGCTCAAGGTTAATTTCGAGGCGATGTTGAAGATGAAATTGAACTCGAGGCCGAAGTCAAGATCGAAATCGGGCCGAGACCAAAGTCAGTTGCTACATTATTATCCAGCTTCAAAAACGGTACAATCTATTAATTCACCGTCCGTGAAGCGTGATCAGCCGCATCAGGGTCTGTGGCGATATTCTAACATATCTTATCAACTCTCCTTAACTTGAGTGCATCATGCATTCTTCTCATTTTAATAATTATTAATGTCCCGTCTAATGATCAAACGATCTCGGATGGCGTCTCAGGCATCCAATAAAAAATTCTAAGCCGTTGGCGTTCCCGCCCTTGCTCCAACAAAAATAATGAAGATAATCTTATACGTCAAGCATATATCTAACTATAATTTCCAAACGTAAGAAATAACGAAGGTAATTTGCAGCCAGGTTTACCATTTTTAGAATTATCAAATAGTTTAATGAAAATAAAATTAATGGATGATGTTGCTTGCGAACTTCCATGGTACCATCTTCCGCTATTTAATGCAAGGGGCATGGGTCTGATGTTGAGATGCGTCGACCCTATCTGTATTCGGAACCCCCGGTGCGGCCGTCCCACGAGTAATAGGTGTCGCTCTCGGATTAGCCGTCACCTAGGGGTGGGCAGGGTGCGTCCCAAGTCTTTGGGCTAGAACAGCGTGGCAACCGCTTAAAAAGAGAAAAGATTAAAAATAAATAAAAGAGGGAGAGAATCCACCTCTGCTTTGGAGTTAGGTTTAGGGTTAGGGTTTGTCCAACGCTTCATTCTTATTGGATGAAAGGGTGACGGGTTAGATTGGGAGAAAGCCAGACGCACGATAGCTGTACGCGGGTTAGGTAGCAAAACCCTGCAGCCTTGAGGACCCACCCTAGATTCCTGCCCTCTCCCTCCCTAATGGTTGCCACCTTAGCTAATATATATAAATTTATTTATATATATCAAGCCAGCCTTGTTCTCCTTCCCTTCGCTATATTCTTTTCTTTTTAAAATGAAGTAAAACCCCACATTTCACCGATAAGGAATCTCATAGACCAATTTTATTTTTCTCGCAGTCACACCAGTCGATGAATATATCTTGTGAAAACCCATAGGATATGCGGCGTTCTACAATCTTGGGCATAAAATATAGCCAAATGGAAGCCGAAACGTACAACCTCTGCCAATAAACAGCAGCACACAGTACTATTTTTTTTTGGAGCAAATAGAAAAGTGAAGCACCCATCTGCAGATCCGCTCATCCCTTTGCGAGGGGAAAAGATCGATCGAACAAACAGACAAATGGAAGCATCTTACCCCCTATCATCTCCGAAGGAGTAGGGTTAACCAGTGCAGCAAATTATTAACTAAGATAAGATATAACTCGGTGTCACTGCGTTAAACCATATTGGATTAAGAATAATCATGTGTCTTTAAGTTATGTTCTCAAGGGGAATAAACCTTGGTCAGTGTGTAATGATCGTATCGTTTGAAACCATGATACGATTGGCCGGGAATTGCTCCGACAACAGCTGGGTTTTGAGATCCAGATGTGGATTAATGACGTCGTATGGTCTGCGATTTGTAAGTAATACAATGTCATCATGTGGAGTACACTTGGAGTTCTCTGCTGGAAAATGTTATTATAAACTGGAGTTTATCAAGTATTTGTTCTGTCACTTCTCATATTAAATGAGAGTATCCTTGATTATCAGCCTTCAAATCTGCTTGCTATGGTCCTCTGAAGTAACAGTACTCTGGGAGGATTGATGGTTTAGTTGATAAGTCGAATGGGGACTCAGGAATTAACCCACTGACCTCCCTCTCCTACGATACTCTGCAACGCAATGAACCATATACATGCAAAGTAAAACTCAGCATCTCCTCAGATAAAGAAAAGAAGAGAGAGAGAGAGAGAAAGGTAAAACTCTTTACACAACATTTACTTCATTTTCTTCATCTCATGTCAATTGGGGCCTTTGTCTGTTTTAATAGGATTCATATTTTTGTTCTCTCTTTTCGAATATCCCATGATATATTTCCATCTTCACTCACTTTCAAATCCCTCTCCATCTCTACCCCTCCCATCCTTCTCATAAGTTCCCCTCCTTTCTCTTTCATTGTCCCCTTGGGCTGGTGACCCCATGCGTCTTTGAAGAAAATGGCCTGCAATGGGATGGCTTCGTCCTTCTTTCCTCCTAACTTCATGCTTCAGATGCAGACATCTCATGAAGAGGAGCACCCACTCCCAACCCCTCTCAACCCCATCCTCCCTGCCAACCCCTGCACCAATAATCTCCAGGACTTCAGAGGTGACGAGGAGAAACCATGTCAACCATTTCAAGACTCTTAAATTGGCATCTACTCAGTTGGTGTTCTTTTGGTTTTGGTGGTGCAGGTGTGGCCCCTCTGCTGGGGAGGAGATCCAAGTCCTTCTCGGGGATTGAGGCCTGCGAGGAGATGAATGCTGATGATGACTTTTCTGATGACTGCTCTCAGGCAGGGGAGAAGAAGAGGAGGCTCAACATGGAACAGGTGAGGACTTTGGAGAAGAACTTTGAGTTGGGGAACAAGCTGGAGCCCGAGAGGAAAATACAGCTGGCCAGAGCCCTTGGGCTGCAGCCAAGGCAGGTGGCCATTTGGTTTCAGAACAGGAGGGCCAGGTGGAAGACCAAGCAATTGGAGAAGGACTATGATGTGCTAAGAGGCAGTTTGAGGCCATCAAGTCAGAGAATGATGCTCTGCAGGTCCTGAACAAGAAACTCCAAGCTGAGGTATTTATGGCATCCCACCTCACTTAGATACACATGGTTCATGCATTCTTCTCCTTCTTGTTGCATGGATAGCTTGAAAGAAGTGTTTGGTTGTCAAATTTGTGAGCTGCAAGTAGTTTTCTGTTTTAATATATTATTTGTTGCATGGAACTGTCAAATACTTTTGGTTTAAGTCTTTTGAGAAAGATCTGTTTCAAATTGTTGCGATTGATAGATGGCTTCGACTATTTTGACAAAGGTGCCTTATAGATTAGATATGTATTCTTTTAATGATTTGAGTATGTAATGGTTTTGAGAAATGGGATGATGATGGGATGAAGCGCAAGGTCATCAGCTCGTTTGGATATTTTCTTTCCTTTCTCTCTACATATATAATAATAAAAGATAAGTACATCTTTCCTGCTCTAAATTCTTAATGATAGTTGTATATATATCATGCACCTTTTTCTAATCTATTTTAATTTCTATGTTGAAGGCCATCAAGTATGTTGAAGTTCAAGTTGCTATTACAAGAATCATAGCACAATTCATCAACTTACTGAATAGCTCATTCAAAGATATCCCTTGTATTTGAAAAGAACCATTTAAAATTTGCAGATCTTGGCTCTCAAGGGCAGAGAAACATCAGAACTCATCAACCTCAATAAGGAAACTGAAGGTTCCTGCAGCAATAGAAGTGAGAACAGCTCGGAGATCAACTTGGATATCTCGAGAACATCGGCCATTGAGAGTCCCCTAAATCCTCACCAAGGCATACCTTTCTTCCCACCAATTAGGCCAGCAGACATAGACCAGCTCCTCCAAAGCTCTTCCAGACCAGAGCTCCAATGCCCCAAGATCGAACAGGGAATCCCTGATGGAAGCTTTAGCAACTTGTTATGCAGCATGGAGGACCAATCTTCGTTCTGGCCATGGTCAGATCACCACAGTTTCCACTGATCCATTTGATTGATTTCACTGGTAATGTATTGAGAGCTTCCCACTGGATCAGTCTCCATGCTCTAGATAGATTTAATCTTGGGCTTTGGATCTAAAAAAATAGTACATGAAGGAAACCACCACTTCATGAGTCAGCTTGGGAAAAAGACTTAGCATAGGAATAAATTGTCTTTTGATGTCAGTAGTTGTTCCAAGTTACACCAACTTTTTTCTCATATTGCTAAAGATGTGAAATAATATTGTGAGTTAAAAAGACAAGTTTAACTGGCTTTGCATGGGCATGAAGTATAGGGTGTCTCTTTACATATTTATATATTTGTTGTCCTTTAACCTTAAAAAGCCAAGAGTATGCATCTGTTGAGGTGTTCTCAGGAAAGCTCAGCTCACAACCACTACCAAAGCTCAAAAGCTATAAAGCATGCCAACTTGGTTATGTGATAGTGAGAGAGAATATGCTAGTGGCCAATCTATATATGATTTTGATTTGAACAACTGCATGGACCATGAATATAGAGGTCCCCTTTTCTCATACCTTTTGTGGACAACTTACATCATCTGAGCTATAACTTTCTTTTAGTGAAGTTGTGCTGATTGTTTCGTTTGAAGTTTCTGTCACGGCTCTGGATGTTTAATGCAGCAGACACTTAAAAAAAAACTCAAAGCCTATGGCAAGGCTACTTTGTTGGAGGTGGAGAGAGTGTGGAAACGAGGAAAAGTAACAAAGAGAGGAGGGACAGGAGAGTAGAGGTTGGTTGTAGGCAGGGCAGGGGAAGAACATGGTGGAGGAAAACAGGGTGTTTGAAAAGGGGTCTCTCTTTTGCTTTTTAATTCGGTAGCATCGTCCTACTGACAGGGCAAGGCATCCTCCACCCGTACTCCCCCACTCTTTGCCTTTGGCTTCACAGGTAAGGGTCCTGATCGAGGCATGTGACACACTGCCACCCACCGTCTCACAACCCCCTGTGATGGGTTGAGGGCATGGAATCCACTGTAGTAAAACCAAGGAAAAACTCTGCCAAGCAACGAAGTCAATTAATCAAAAGTTTGAACAGCTAAAAATTTTACAATCTACCATCGAGAGTATCCTTTCTTGCTTTTGATTATTTGACCCTCGAAACTCTCTCTCTCTCTCTCTCTCTCTCTGAACTTCTGTGAATTTTTGTCAGTCATTCCAATTTCAGAAAGAGAAAAGTTACAGCACCAGGCAATATAAAAGCCGGTGGTTGTACAATGTGGGGCTCCAATTGACGGTCTAACTCCCTCCTGTCCCAACGGCCACAGAGGACGGGGGTGTTATAGAAGTCCCAAAATTAGATCTAAAACCGTCAACTTCTTAAATCCAAACGTCAATATAAATCTTTTGCTAGTACTATTTTTTTCATATAATTTAAAAGCATGTTTGAAATAGAAGATAAAAAGGATATAACTAGAGCTATATTCCGTTATCCTTAAAAGCTATAACTATAAATAATAAATCTAAAAAAGTTAACCATACTCCATGCTGAATCTATTCTCTATAAAGATAGTTTTTGAAATAGAGAATAAGAGAAAATATCCTGAGGATATCCTGTCTTATTCTTAAAAACCATAACTATAAAGGTAGTGTTTGAAATAAGAAATAAGAGAGGATATCCAGAGGAGATATGGATATTCCATCTTATTTCCAAAAGACATAACTATAAGAATAACTGGGAATAAAGTTAACCAAAAGTATAATTCATGGTTAATCATGATTAACTATGGATTATCCCCTCAATTTAGTTCTGAAACAATACAGAAATAGCTGATTATCCCTTCAAATAAGAGTAAAAAAAAGTTATCCTATGGATTTACCTTTTTGCATTTGATATGATCAATGGGATAGTATTTTTTCTCTATCCCATACACTTATCCATGGATAATATTTTTTTCTATCAAACACTACCTAAAAATTCAGAAATAACTATAGATATTTCTTGATGACAAAGTTATTATTTAAAAAAAATAATTATTTTTTTAACTATTCTTTGAATAAAATTTATCTTATACACTTATTCAGAAATAGTATTTTAAAAATTAAACATATTTGAAGTTTATATTTATAAGGGAGGGAAGATAACGTTAACTGGGACGCAACTACAAAGACGTGTATGGATAGTAAATTTTTTTTTTTACATGCGACGTATAAATTAAGTATACTTTTTCTGGTGATGGCATAGCGGGCGCTAGAAGTCAAACTTGGTGGTAGATTCTTTCGCATCCCAATAAGTTTAAAAGCCGCGAAAGAAGTCGAGATTGCGGCTCGCACAAAATGAGGGCGAGTGGGTCATGGCAAATCACAAGCACGCATAACTCTTGTTGGCTTTTATCAATCCATAAACCGAGAAGAGGTCCTTACGCTTGGACCATGCGAGTCCCACTGTGGAATTACGGAGGAGAGCCAACGCTTCATTTTCTTTACATGTACAGCTATGATTTATCTCGCCACCTTCGTCCAAAGACATTTGCAACTATTGGGACCCCTTGCAATTGATGCAGTGTATTTGTACTTTCACTGTTGCTCTCAGTAATGACAAAAGAGGAATTTCTTATATATTTATTTTATTCCTTTGTGATGATGGATCCAAAGTATCTAAATAATCTCTCCACGCATGTAGACAAGTCTAATTTCGTCTGGTCTTTTTCAAATCCTACAGTGGGCCTGTAATCAGACGCTCTTTTATGCTATGATGAGTTTCACAAAGATTTATAGTTGTGATACAAACTAATGCACTAATATTTTTTCCAAAAAATATATATATATACAGAGGGAAATGCCATGATCTAATGAATTTTTTATGTTAGAATTAAAACTATTGTCTTATAGGAATTGGACTGATCATTTTGAGTGGATTTCTTGCCATCCTAGTTTTTTTTTAAAAAAACAAGGTGGGGTGATATCTAATACAAACTTGTGTAATCGTCCCAGCTAATTAATTAGCTTACCTGTCAAAAATAAGTTGTCGCCCTGATGAGTTGGTCTCATCCAGAACAATTTCGTGTTTATTCTAGAATATAGAACTCAATATATATCTCTCTGATTTTTTTTCTTTTAAGTGTAAAGTTTCTTTTGAGAGAGAGAGAGAGAGAGAGAGAGAGAGAGGAAACAAAGCTTTGAGGCAAAGATAAAATGTGCCACTATGCAAAGCAAACCTTAATTATATCCTTGACTCAAGGATGGAAGGTTATTATATTGTTTACACCACTAAATTTCAAGAGCTACGTACGGTGAGATTTTTCATAATTAAGAGACGAGACAGAATTAATAATGCATACAAATTTCCTCTTCCACAACGAATGGAGGGAATGGAGGTAATGGGGGTGTTTTTTTTCTCATCTTCTTCAACAAAGCATCACTGAAGAAAGTTGTGGGGGGCCTCGCTGCTGTATCCAAGATAAGTTTCACAATAATTCAGGAAAAGACTGCGTGAGAATTGTTGCGATCTCACGACAGGCCACTGTCAGCAACACGTACGTATCCATTGGTTCAGAGCTCGTTTTGCTTTACGTGGAAGAATAATGAGCAAGTGTCCTTGCATGGGCTAGAAGCTAACTAGAACAATCCTCTGGCAAAAACTATAATAAGTGGGCATCTGAGGGATGGTCGGCTTCTTTGTCCTCGTTGCGTTGTCCATTGTCGAAATGGCCATATGATTTGTGATATTTGGTATTGCTTAGCCTTTGTTTGGAAGGAGTAAAAGTAAAAAAAAAAAAAAATAGAAGAGAAAATAAATTTTATCTTGTTTGGATGGAGAAAAAAATAGAAGGAAAGAAAATTAGAGAAAAAAACATAGAAAAAAAAGTAATGGATGTTTTCTCAAGAGATTTCGAAGAGAAACTCAAAAGTACTCTTTCATTTTTTTTATTCCGATATTGACCCTTTAAGAAAAAAACTGAAGTATTTTTTAATCATTTATAATAAGGATATTATTGTTATTGTAAATTATCAACTTTTCTTTCCTCCTACTCATCAAGAGAAAATATTCTCTCCAATTTTCTTTCTTTCCACTAAAACTCTTCTTCCAGTTTTCTTTTCTTCCACTTTTCTCTCTATCCACTTTTCTCTCTATCTAAACAGAGAAAATTAATCGCCTATTTACAGTCATACCAAAAAAAAAAAAAAATAGGGTCTTACTTGTAAGCTCAAGAAAACTTATACTTTAACCAAACTTAGGTGTGATTTATCTAAGTTTTTTCTTCCTTACTTTTCACGATCACCTAAGTTTGACCATAAAAAAAGTGAGAAAAAAATAGAGGACAACCGAACATTTTCACCTAATGAACTAAATCTAAGTTCTGATATTACACTTGGACAAGAATCATTAGGAAGGGTTAAGAGCTAAGTAACATGTTTTAGTTCGTTCTAATTGATAGTTTATAATATATGGTGAAGAGGGAGTGATCTCATCTATAGCATGCATATGGTGCCCTGTTATATCTATAAAATTCTTGCCAAAAATGAAAGTTTGATTTACTATTCAGATCCTGCGCTGTGGTTTATAAGGTAGGCATGAAGGAGATGAAGTTAAGGCAATACACAATATCTCTTTAAAAAGTTATGGCAATGCTGTCTCATTCATTTTATAGCCTCCTGGTCTGAATTTACTTTTGTATTGTGATAGTGTGGGATTGAGTCACCCTAAAGAGGTGTGATTACCCGTTTGTACCAAAAATAAAAGTGTGGATAGATTGGATGACACCAGTTTACTGATGTTCTTAGGATCAAATCGGTTGGTTTGGTTTCTTAAATTAAAATCAAAATCAAAATATTTATTTTAGTAAATCGAACTATAAATTAAACTAAACTAAAAAAATTGGTTTAATTTTAATTTAATTTATCAATTTATCTATACCATCTTTAAATGATCATAAGATTGATTTTTATGATAAACTTTATGTCGTCAAATAGTTGTTCAGAATAGAAAAAAAATATATAGTTTTCATACAAGTTAGTTATTTACGCATGCCTCTAACATCTTCATTTTAATTATAGTACAAATGAAAATTCATATGACATATGCGTATGACTTGATTTAGTTTATGTTGATTTTGTTAAAATCCAAGCCAAAAATTTTATAGTTTCAAAAATTTTTAAACTAAAATTAGGTTGAGATAAGATAAAAAATTAATTCAAACCAAATCAAACGCATAATTCGAATTGATTTTATTGTTTTACCATTTTTGTTGCACACCCCTTGCTAAAACCCTGCTTATAAATATCAGAAAGGAACAAATCTAATTATTTTTCCTATTGCACTCGTAGACTTCAAAATGCACGTATAAATCAACGTCTGTCAATTATATGTGGGTTGTATGAGTTGAGAGCGTAAAGAACTACAAAGTAGTGCACACTGTTTCCAATGTCCGAGGACGTAAGTGGGTCGTCTGAGATTTTCTTAATTGATTCTGAAACATATTCTACGTACCAGGCCTCGGTGGTTCTTATAATGGAATTGGTTCCAATCCCAACCAATTTAAGTATATTCTCCATTCACAGAACCAAAGCCAGACGGAACTACGATGTATTTTAAGATCAGGGACCTGAGCCAGGCTTAGGCTCAGAATTTCAATGATGTCAGGCCCTAAAATGGAGGCCTTTTAGATCTATCATCTTGGAAACTTTCTAAGTTCCAGGAGATGTAAACAGCCTTCTTTTTTACAGTTCCACAATGTGGTTATGCACCCTGAAACTAGTGAGACCTTGAAGCATGGTGATCATTTAATGACTAGGTTGTGCTTGATTAAAGTAAGAGAATTATCCTGCATGATTTTGGTCATATCATTAAGAAGATCAGCAAGAATCTGAAGAAAGAAAGAAAAAAAAAAAGGTAGGGTGGACCAGTTTTGGGGGTCTACTTCATTATTTAATTAATAAAGCAGAGCCATATGAATATCCACTTAAAAGTCAGCTTCCAATCAGATTAACAATATCCTGATATTTGTAAGGGAGACTGAATGAGAAGCATGCATCATAATCCACTGTACACACAAATTAAATATCTTGAAGTGCTTGGGTTGTAGATATAGACTGATGAGATGCTTACAGTGAAGGCCATGTGCTGCCAACTGTGATTTAGTACCCTCTGTTTGCTACTTCTTGCTTCCTTACATGTTAGACCATTTTCGGTAGTGCAGGGATGTACACCAAAAGCTTGGGTCCCGGATCACTGATTCAACTGTTGAATCATTGATTAAATTATTGATTAATTATTTTAATATAAATATATATTTATATTAATAAAAAATAATTTTTAATAAAAAAATTAAGATTAACATGATAATAAAACATGTGATCCCATTTGATTCGAGCTGGATTGATCGATTCACGGATGAAGGTTGATCGAATTATTTTGGATCACTTATATATCTGATTTTATGTTAGAACTGGACCAACTTAACCTTCGGGTCTTGGTTCAATCGGTTCGAACTGATCGATTCTATCCGCTTCTGTCAACCATGATGTATACTACTAAGGCACACCAATATCTCTATATTTGTCCACTTGAAAGATTATTGAAGCTATTGTATTGCTTCGGCCAGCAAAGCATGGCACTGCCTTGGTGTGTGGGCCAGATGGGGCATAAGATGCTAATTTAGGATTTAGAGTGTGGATGGTTTTGTGGATCCAACCCGTGAAGCCTGGCTGAACCGGATCCGGTCCATTTGACCGGATCGGCTTAACCAGCGAAGCAGCCACTGGGGAATCATGGTACGAAGCTCGAGAGCGAGCCGGCCGTTGCGCCTCCCCCCGTGCTCTTCGATTTAGCCGTGGATCAAGGCCAAATATTCCGGATTCCATATGGACACCGCTTTTATTTATTCATCCACATAAATTTTAAATAGCTTGATATAATAAAATAAAATAAGATAGCATAGATACCTTTTAAATTTTAAGGTAACATGCATTAATATCTATTTAGTTTTTTTTATTTATGTAAAGATTAGAGATAGTGCAGTATATATTTTCTGAATGGGTATCGTAATTTTATAACTACAATGTCGTAAATTTATAACTGAATGTCGTAATTTTTTTGACTTTCTAAACGGATGTCTTAATTTTATAATTACAGTAACATAATTTTACAACTAGGGTGTCATATTAAATTTTAACCCCTATGTCCCGCAGGTCCTTCCCCTTTGGAGCCGGTGAGAATCTCGAAAGATGTTGGCTCAGAAGAAGGCTGTGGCATGCTGGGAGGAAGGATTCGTGCCGGTTGGCACTGTAGATGAGGCACAGCGTTCAGTTTCTGATCGCTTGGCTTCTGAAGCTGTGAAGCCTAACGATGTTCAGATTAGTAATCATAACCCCTTCGCTTGCTTGGGGTCTGATAAGTGGTCAGGGCGACCATAGACCCGGCAGGACGTCCATCCTGGGCTGCCCAAGCAGGCTTAGCCTGTCGAGATAATGTCGCAGAGAGTTGGTTCTAAAGCCTCTAAAGCTAAAGGAAAGCCCCTCTAGTGGGAAAGGATAGCTCGTAAGATTCATTTGTTTTTTCGGCTTCCTTAGACCCATCTCAGGGGTCTGTTGCCCTAAATGGGTCAGGAACGAAGAAGTCTCATCAGAACATTAGGCCAGGCTAGCAGACTGACACTGGGCTCACTCACTTGACTCAATTGGTGGGGCCCAGTCATGAAGCTACGGTCCTTCAGCTAAAGAAGGCTATTCAACAGGAGGAGGAGGCTGAGGATATGGATTCCTCCCAGTCCGAGGTATGCAGGGAGAAGGGGCCAGCAGTGGCTCCTCCTCAAGCTGGTAATCATTCTGAAGAGGGTTTGACTAGGGATAGGAGTGCCCGCCCCCACTCACGCATCTGAATGAAGATTCTGGTATGGAATGTGCGAGGAGCCCAGAAACCTTCGTTTCGCTCCTCTTTTGGAAGACTCTTGCATCTTCATTGATTTGACATTGCTGTCCTTCTAGAAACTCGTCTGTCGGAGGATAGTCTTGCTCGCTTTCGGTATCAGATTTCCAGATCTTGGGCTTCCTATGCTGTTGACTCTGCTGGTCTCTTTGGTGGCATTTTGGTGCTATGGTGAACGGACAATATTAGAGTTGATGCTTTTCACTGCTGTGGTCAGCAAGTTGCTCTAGTCATATCTGACAGTACTTCTGGTCCTTGGCTCCTTTCATGAGTCTATGCTAGTATCGACTTTAGAGTTCGCCGTGTGCTTTGGGCTGAGACTCAGTCTCTTCTTGACCAGGGCCTCCCCTCCCTCATTGCAGGCGACTTCAACTGCATTATGGGGGCTAATGAGAAGAAAGAAGGCAGGCCATATGTTGGATCCCTGAATAGAGCGGAATTCAGGAACTTTATATCTTCAGGTGGCCTTTTGGATTTGGGGTTCTCGGGATCCCAATTCACTTGGTGTAATAATCGTCAGGGTACTGCTAGGGTCTAGAAAAGATTGGATAGGGCCTTGGCCACTTCTAATTGGCTCCAGCTTTTCCCTTCTACCTCGGTCACTCATCTATCTAGAATTGGCTATGATCACTGTCCTATTCTTATTTCCACTGATGTATCTCTTCAGCAGAGTAGGCAGTTCAAATTTGAGAAGTTCTGGACTTTCTATTCTTCAGCCAGGACCATCATTTCTCAGGTTTGGCGATTACCTGTCAGAGGGAGCACCACCTACATATTATCCAGGCGTCTCGTCCTTGCCAGACGGAGACTCTCTAGATGAAATAGAAGGGAGGTGGGGGACATTGTTAGGCAAGTTGAGCAGATGGAGTCTATTATCTCTTTTCTGCATACCAAAGAGGATCATGAGGGTTTCCTCCCAGATTTTGATTCATCGACCCTCAGGTCCAGCTTGGCTCTTTATCACTCTCTCTTATTGCAGTAGGAGACTTATTGGAGGCAGAGATCCCATATTCAGTGGATTAAGGAAGGGGACAGCAGCACTCGATTCTTTCACCAGGCCACTTTGAAACGTCGTGCAGTGAATCGTATCAGGCGGTTAGTTGATGATGATGGCCATTTTCAGAAGGATGTCCACATGATCAGGGATCAGCTGTTCCACTTCTTTCAGTCTAGATGGTCTGAGCATTCTGGTGATGGCTTCCCAGTGTTCCTTGTTTCACCATCCCACAAGGTCTCTGCTGCTAAGAATGATCTTCTACTAGACCTATTTCTGTGGAAGACATTCGTATGGCCTTATGGGATCTTGGCGTCGATAAGGCCCTTGGGCCCAATGGGTACCCTCCTTTCTTCTTTCGCCACTATTGCGGTATTATAGGCTAGGATGTCGTACAGGCCATCCAGCTTGTTTTTCAGTCCAAAACCATCCCTCTGATTAGAATCAGACTCTGATTACCTTGGTGCCTAAACGGCCCAATGCCTCCTCTCCTCAGCACTACCAGCCTATCAGCCTCTGCACTACCTTATATAAGGTATGTGCATGCCTTCTGATTTCTCGTATGTATTCGGTGATGCATCGCCTTATTTTTCTGGAGCAGGGGGCTTCTCTCAAGGGCGAAGTATTACTGACAATGCCCTGATTGCTCAGAAGTTCATGCATGACCTTCAGGGAGCCTCGGGTCGTCAAAGTCTTATGACAGTCAAGCTTGATATGGAGAGAGCCTATGATAGAGTGAGCTGGGCTTTTCTGCGCCATTCCCTTCTTGAGTTTGGATTTGTGGAGCTTTTTGTTGACTGGGTTTTTGCCTGTATTTACCGACCGTCCTTCTCTCTCCTTATTAATGGAGATCAGACTAATTATTTTCACTCTGAGGTCGGGTTGAGGTAGAGGTGCCCTCTTTCTCCTTTCCTCTTTATCCTCTCTACTGATGCTTTGTCTCAGGCACTTTCCCAAGCTCAGGAAGGACATCATCTAGCCCCCTACTCTGCAGGGTCCCAAGGGCCCTCTATCTCCCATCTTATGTTTGTCGATGATTGCATTCTCCTGGGAAAGGCTACTATCCGCAATGCTTCCACTTTTGCGTCCATCCTGCAGTCCTATTATCGGGCTTCTGGTCAAAAAGTTAATCTGGCTAAATCCTTGATCTGCTTCAGCCCGAAGACGAATCTTATAGCTATGGGGACTATCTCTCAGATTATGGGTATTCCTGTTCAGGCTGATCGACTATCCTATCTTGGCATTCCTATTACAGGGAGACAGCCTCGCTGTTTCAACTTCAGCGATCTAGAGAGGAGGGTTCGTGATCGCTTGGATGGGTGGCAGGTCACTGGTCTTTCTATGATGGCGAGGATCACGCTTTTACGCTATGTTCTGTCTTCTCTTTCTTTCTATCTTCTATCTAATGCTACCATTCCTTTGACTTGTTTGAGAAAGATCGAGAGATACTTTCGGATTTTCTTTGGGCCTCCATGCAGGATGGTCATGGTATCCACCTTCTGTCTTGGGACATTGTCTGTATGCCGATTGCTGATGGTGGGCTTGGGATTCAGTCTCTCACTGTTAGGAGAGAGGCGCTGACTGTTAGGCATGCCACGAGGTTCTTGTTGGATCCGCACTATTTTTGGAGTTTATTTATGCGGCCAAATATGGTGACTGGAGTTCCTCCTCTCTGCCTAGGCCTACTCGTGGGCAGTGTTTCTTCTGGAAAGAAGTTTGCCGGTGTGCTCCAGCTATTTTGGACAGCATCTCATGGATGTTAGGTGATGGAGCTTCGGTGGATGTTGTGCAGGATAGGTGGATTGCAGACCTCCCCCTGTCTCGCTGACCGACTTTTGTTTGCACTAACATCCCTGACGGAATGAGAGTTTCTGATTTATGTGGTCAGGATCACATGGCTTGGTCTTCCTCGTTGGTGTCTAGCTTCTTCAGGGATGAGCTATCTCGTCGCATTCTCTTTATTCCTCTTATTTCGAGTCCCACTTTTGATATTAGGGTCTAGAGGAGATCTTGTATGCCTAGTGCACCTATCACGGACCTCATTGAGATTTCCTCAGCACTCGATGGAGTTGGCTTGGATCTGGCATCTTCCTATCCACCCGAGGGTGTGGCTATTTATCTGGAAGCTTGCTTGGAACGCTCTTCCTACTTGCTCCTTGCTCTCTCGGCATGGGATGAGCATCCAGCCTACTTGCCCGGTTTGCGGCCTTGAGGAGAAGACAGTTGCCCATGCTATTTTCATATGTCCTAGAGTGAGTTTGATATGGCAGCTATCTGGTGACTACCCTTGGAGTAGTGGCTCTGATTCCCATTGTAGTTCTTTTTTGAGACTGATTAGGCAAGACATGGGGAGAGGTATCCATCAGCTGGTTTCTTCCAGGGCTTATACAGCTTATCAGGTGTGGTTATCCCAGAACTGGCTGGTTTTCACTGATGAGATTCCTCCTGCCCATAGGATTGTCAGGGCTGCCTCCTTCTTATCCGCTGAGTATACTTTCCATCAGAGGGTGACGGATTCTGCTAGCCCTAGCCACTAAGACTCCCCTGCTGCTTCGGCAGCGCACCATCGTACGATATTCATATCTTGGGAGCCCCCACCTCTAGGGTTTGTTAAAATCAACTTTGATGGGAGTGTTCATGGTAGATGTGCTGGATCGGCTTTTGTGATTCGTGGGTTGAATGGTCAGATGTTGGTGGCAGGAGAATTCATCCTTCTTGATTCCTCGGTACTTTTTGCTAAGTTGTATGCAGCATGGGCTGGTATCTCCTATGCCATCCGGAGTCTGGACGCAAGCAGTCTTATCCTTGAAAGGGATTCTATTATTGTGATCCGATGGATCGGAGGAGTCCTGCGCCCACTTACCTACCATCCCTTTGATTTGCGACATTCGTTCTATCCTTCGAAAAATTTATTGCGTCTAGATTAGGCACATCTACCGGAAAGCCAACTCAGTGGCTAACTGGATCGCAGCCAGGGTGGCCAATCACTCGGGTACTTGGAGCTGGAAGCAGGGCGACCCTTGCCCCTCTGTCCTTTCCTAAATTTTGTATTCTGATATATCGGGTTTGACTCACCCAATATTGGTGTGATCACCCGCCTGTACCAAAAAAAAAAAAATGACATGCATTAGTACCCGTTTAGCATTTTTGAAATTTATATATAGACACATTTTCTGAATAGGTATCGTAATTTTATAACATTTTATAACTACAGTATCGTAAATTTACAACTGTGATGTCGGAATTTTTTTGGCTTTATTAATGGGTGTCTTAATTTTATAACTAATTTTATAACTAGGTGTCATCTTAAATTTTAATGTGACGTCCATTAATACATGTTCAGTTTTTTTTTTTTTTTTTTGAAATTTGTGTACAGACATGTCTTCTGAATAGGTATCATAATTTTATAACTACGGGTTGTAAGTTTACAACTAGGGTATCGTAATTTTTTTTAGCTTTCTGAATGAGTGTCGTAATTATATAACTATGATATCGTGATTTTAGAATTGAGGTGTTATAATTTTTTTTCATCGGGATATCGTAAAGCTATCTTAACATTTTTGAATGAATGGATGCCGTAATTTTACAATTACGATATCATAATTTTTATACCACTTACAAATTTATAATCATGATTCTTGCTATCACATCTTATCGTATTAAGCCATATAGAATGCACGTGGATCAATTTAAAAAAAAGATGGTGTAGCCCACGAGCTGAGAGTTCTAGCCCATGAGTTTTTGTGGCCGTGTGCAGTGGATAACTAGAGGCCGGACCTTTGCCGAAGAACCCAGGCAAAGGTCGGTGTGGGAGAGGCTTGGGCTAGCCGGAGCATGATCGAGACTCGAGCCTATTCCTAGGTCACGGTGGGAAGACCTGGGAAGTAGAAGGGAAGAAGTTATTCCTTCTCTGCTATTTATGTAATTGGTTCTTTGGCGAACAAACCAGGCTGATGGGACCTCATCTAAATTAGTTTAACCATTTGGGCCTGGTTATCAAATTGGATTAGGACTTCAGTTCAGAGACACATCATATTAATATGCCAGTCATTAGGAGAACTTGAGCTGGGGGCCATCTTGTAGGATTGATTCTATTTGCCATTAATAACGTATGTTATTATATATCTTCATACCAGTACGAGTTTCCTGCCATCATAGATCCATCCAGGATACCGTACGTACTATTTCACACTAACTTTTCTACATCGTTAAGTACTGAAACCAACAACAACAGCTCTCAACCCATTTAGCTTCGGCTTGCCTTGCGCATAAAGTTCCACATTCCACGGTCATAACTGCGTTAAGATGAGTCACAGATTAGTCTCTTGGCTGCTTCCAACGAGAGCATCTCAATTCTTATCTTCATAGATCTGCGCAATAATTATAGGAATGTGTTAGATCTCATCTAATTAAGAGTAGGTTGGGCTTGGATTAGTAATTGACTGTTAACCTTGGCCTAGACATTAGTGTAACCTGACTAGCTTTACTATAAAATTGGTTAAATTTAATTAGAGTCTGGCTCATGTTGCCTAGGTGAGACCCAGGTTTAATTAGACTTTAGCTCAAGAGCTGGTCCAACCAAGTTCATGAAAGTTAAGGTTGGGTATGAGTTTGAGCTAGACTAGTTACTTTTGAATTTAAAATTAGTTGTCATGATTAAAAAAGGTTTATATAATGTGATGTGGGCGACTTACAACTTAGTTGACTTAACCTTTTATATAAAGGTTGAGTCAACAAGAGAGGTAACTAGACTAATTATAATTAATAATTTTATTAAATTATTTAATTTTAAATATTTGTATAATTTCTAAATAATGTAAATGCTTAATTTTACATGGTTAATTGAATATGGATATTATCGTTTTGTTATTCGTTTTTGCATAATAAATTATATTGCTTTATTATGTACAATAAAATATTAAATTATAATGCCTACTACTTATTAATTAATGTATGCATTTATTTATTTAGTAATAATAAATAATTAAATAATATAAAAGATAAAAAATTTATATTATTATGAATATAAGAATGATAAAATAATGATAATAAAATTAGTATATGTATTTATTATTATTTAAGGAATTACATAATACTTAAATAATGAAATAATTAAGTGAAAATGAAAAGAAAAATCTATCATCCAATCCACTATAATATGACTTGATGATTATGCCAGAACCCATCTCCATAAGAGATATATCCGAAGAACTCATTTGCATCTACAGGGTTAAATATGATACTCTAATCCATTGCAAGGATATATATGGTCGTAGTTTTTGATCATGGTATATTCGTGACCAAATGAAATATAAACTTAAAATAATGATTAAACTTTAACAAATGAAGATATATACATTTTGATAATGATAATATGTGATTTTGAAATAATGATAACATGTTGCAAGAAAATTAATTTATAAATACTTTAGAAATCATAAGACTTTTCAAGATACCTAAGTTTATAGATAAAACATGCTTTACTCTTAAAAGTTTTTATAAGTATTAATCTCTTGAATTATAAGTTTATAATTAGCTCTATTTACTAAGTATAAATTCACTAAATTATCTTTTATTATATTTCAGAGCTCAAAAATAAAGAGGAATCTGAGTGAAAAGTAGTACCTACTAGCTTGTCCTAGTTATCTTAAGAGTCCTTCATTTAGTTTTAATAACTAACATAATATTTATTTTCTTTATGTTATTCAAATCGTAATAATAATTTAATTTTTTATATAAATATTGGTTTATAATTTCTTAAATGAACGGTGACTTCTATTATTAAACAGCCTGCACAGATCAAATGAATATTTGGCAATTGTGATTTTGTTGACAATAGATCATGTGCCCCTTTGTCAGAGGTCCCATGAGTAACAAATAATTTCATTGGCAAAACCGGTCCACAACGAGACCGTGAACTGGTCTTAATCCTTTTGGATGGCCAATAGGCAAACAATCTAAATTTTGCGGTTGTAACGCTTAAAATCCTCACCAAGTACTGCTAACCTTGCCAAGTGGTAGGCCAACCGGCTTATCATATTCAAACAATTACATTAACACGCCATGAGGTACTCGCGTTTATATTATATGTTTATGTGTTAGTTTTAAATTTTAAAAAAGAAGTGACTCTGGCTGCTTCATTGAAAATACTAAGGAAATGATAAAAAATTTAAATATAGAATTCTTTAATCCACTCAATTTAAATATCTAAAAGGAAAAATGATAATAAAAAATTATGAAAATATTGTTCTAAGTTCACTTTCTTTCATTAATTAAATAATAAAAATGATTATAACTCCTTTAATTATTGTTGAGGGTAAAATCGCTATGCATCAATAATCGTATTCATGGCTAAGGCTAGCCTTGATTCCTCCGCTGTGCGACACCCGCCAGAGATAAATCAACCTCGGTAGGTCGGAACGCCCTAGCCCCCACCGAGCCAAGGGTTCCCAAGGCACGAGCTATCGTCTATCGTCTATCGGCCCCTCGAGCCGAGCTATCGTCTCTCGGTCCCTTCGGCCGAGCTATCGTCTATCATCTCTCGGCCCCTCGGTCGAGCTATCGTCTATCGTCTCCCCTCGAGCCGAGCTATCGTCTCTCGGCCCCTCGAGCCGAGTTATCGTCCATCGTCTCCTGGCCCTAACCAAGCCATCCCATCACCCGGCCCTTCTAGCCAATCTCTTCTATCACTCGGCCTAGCCCGAGCGATACCTATACCTCTGCGGAATTCGGCGGGAAAGCTTAAAATAGTAAGATTCCAAACAGGAATCATATCTGAAAGTGGCCTAGAGCCCTGGAGCCTATGCCCCCACCAAATCTCGAGATGTCAACAAGCTCTCCCAGCCATCGATCCTCTAACTAACCAGATACGAATCCTACCGATCTCATAACAAACTGGATTCGGCTCTCAACGGCCTTCAACTCTCCCAAGCAACTAGGTGATCCTCTATAAATACCACAGCCTCAGATCCCCTCAGGTACGCCATCTCTTATGCGCACACTCGCTCACTGATTCTCTCTCCCCCTCTCTGCCTTTGCTTCCGCCATTACCGCTCTGCTCAGAGCCCTGGGAGAGACTCTTCAGCGAGAGCCTTCTCCTCATTTTTGTTGACTGTCGATCTCCACTGACTTGAGCGTCGGAGGGTCTTCCGCAGAAGACCACCCCCAACGCCTCTCGCGTGAGGACTGTTTTGCAGGTCCGCCCAGGAGGAAGCCCATCTCGAAGCCCGAACGCGCCCGAGTCGGAGGATAAGATTTCAGCAGCAACAAATTGGCACTAGAGGAAGGGCCCTCAAGTCCCTAAAAACTTGTGATCCGGGAGACAAGGATCTCAGTCTGCAAGAAAACTCCTCCCATGGCCAACCGAAAAAAGGCTACCTCCGAAGCCCGAGATTAGGTCACCTCTCAAAGGCCTGATCTAGTGAGCAGTGTCGCGCCACCACCGCCAGTTAAGACTCCATCGCCACCGGCGGCCTCGGTGACCCAAGACCAGTTGCCTTACTGGTCCAGCAGGTCCAGGCCCTGGCCCACCTGATTCAGGGGCGCTCTGAAGCCCCCCATCTGGTTGCTCCTGCTCCTCACCCTTCTGAGGAGAATGCAGCCCCGCTCATCCAGCGATCTCTTCTTCCAGCCCGCATGGGGTTGCGGACCCCCTCGCCGTCCCAGAGAAGCTGAGCTAGCTCCCCAACGAGCCCGCGTCAAAGATCTCCCTAGATCTCGGCGGGCCTAATCTCTCTCCCCGGTGTATTCTCGCCATGATTCAACACCGTCTCAGTATTCTCCTCGTCATGCACCTTCTGCTCTTCCGGACGAAGAGATCCATCGCCAGCTCCAAGAAATGCATCAAGAGCTTGACGCCGCCAAGCAAGCCCATCCGCTTCAAAATAAAGCGGAGCAGGCATCCCCTTCTCTAAGAAGATCATGGAGGAAGTGATTCCCTCCCACGTCAAGCTGCCTGCCATCGAGCCTTATCATGGCTCCTCCGACCCCGACAATCATCTCAACAGCTTCCGATCAATAATGATGTTCCACGGGGCATCAGATGCGATCCTCTGTTGCGCCTTCCCTTCCACCCTCAGGGGATCTGCCCGAACTTGGTTCAATGCTTTGAAGCCAGGTTCCGTTGATTCATTTGACGAGCTGAGCCGCCTTTTCATCAGCCAGTTCGTCAGTAGCCGCCGCCACCGACGGAGATCCGACTCCCTCTCTGAGGTTAAGCAGAGAGAGGGGGAGTCCCTGAAGAAGTATCTCGGTCGTTTCAACATGGCCATGCTAGAGGTGGACCACCTTAATCATGAGGTGGCCATGTCCGCCCTAGCAGGCGGAGTATTGAAGGAGAGCGACTTTTACCTGGCCTTGGAGGTTAGCTACCCTCCAAACCTCTCCGACATGATGGCCCTGGCAGACAAGTATGCCAGAGTCGAAGAGTCGCGGAGAGCCGCCGAGCCGAGCTAAAAGAAGAAGGAGCCCAAGGGCTCAGATAAGCACCGACCTGCCCGCCGGCCAAGCCCGCCTCGCCGCCAGAGGATTCCCCAGCCACCGCCAAGGAACCGCACTCGGAGCCCACCTAGGAGGTTCCACCGGTTCACTCCGCTCACTGCCCCAAGAGCGGAGATCCTCATGGAAATCGAGCGCCAACTCCCTCGACCTCCTCCTCTCAGAGGGAATGCGGCCCGGAGAGATCCCGCAAAGTATTGCCGCTACCACCGCGACCATGGCCACGACACTGAAGAGTGCTGGCAACTAAAGAATGAGATTGAAAGGCTCATCCAGCGGGGTAGACTGGATCGGTTCAGAGGAGCCCCCGAGCCAAGAAACGGGGCGATCGCCGGCCTGAGCCCCAGCAGCAACCTCTCCTCCTCCAAATCCTCGCTGGCCACATTAACATGATTGAGGCGGTGGTAGTCCTTCAGGCGGGAGGGACGATGAAGAAGGTCCGGCGCCGAAGAAAGCACGACCTGATGAGATCTCTTTCTCCAATGACGACCTCCAGGGGATACAGTTCCGCACGATGATGCGCTAGTTGTATCTCTTAATTTGAACAACTATGATGTAAGCCGAATTCTAATTGATAGTGGAAGCTCCGTCAATGTTTTGTACCTTGATGTGTTTGTGAAGATGAAGCTTCTCATGGAGAGTCTCCGAGCCGTGGACTCCACCCTAATGGGGTTCACCGGTGATGTCATTATTCCGGAGGGGGTCGTCACCTTGACGGTCCGTGCGGGGACCTGGCCCCGCGTGGCCACTGTGTATGCAGATTTCCTGGTGACCAAGCTACGGTCGCCCTACAACGCAATCTTGGGAAGACCCGGCCTAATGTCTCTCAGAGCCGCCGTCTCCATCCCCCATCTTGTTATGAAGTTCCCTACCGAGCGAGGGGTAGGTGTAGTTCGAGGAAGCCAAGCAATAGCTCGGCAGTGTTTCGTCACCAGCCTGCAATCCAGACTGCCCGAGGTCGATGGACTAGACGCTCGGAGGATTTCGAGCAGCGAGGAGAACCAGCCGAAGAGCTGGAGGAGGTGCCACTGGACGAAGCTCGGCCTGACCGAACCATAAGGATCGGGTCGTTGCTGAAAGGGAAGCCCCGGCTGGAGCTGATCGACTTTCTTCGAAGGAATGCTGATGTCTTTGCCTGGTCAGCCTCAGATATGCCTAGGATTAGTCCGGACGTCCTTGTCCACCATCTTAATGTGGAGATATCTCGACCCGTGAAGCAGAAGAAGAGGAGCTTCGCCCCTGACCGGCAGAGAGCGATTGAAGAGGAGGTGGACAAGCTCATCAAGGCAAACTTCATTCGAGAGTAAATTATCCGAGCTGGCTGTCCAATGTTGTCATGGTGAAGAAGTCGAACGGCAAATGGCGAATCTGCATCGACTTCACCGATCTTAATAAAGCATGCCCGAAGGACAGCTTCCCTCTCCCCGGATCGACCAGCTCGTGGATGCCACTTCCGGCCATCAGATGCTGACCTTCATGGATGCATATTCAGGCTATAACCAAATTCGGATGGCACCCGAGGATGAAGAAAAGACCGCCTTCATAACTGACCGAGGTACCTATTGTTACCGAGTCATGCCTTTCGGTCTGAAGAATGCAGGTGCCACCTACCAAAGGCTGGTAAACAAAGTCTTCAAGGAGCAAATCGGTCGGAACATGGAGGTATACGTTGATGACATGCTGGTCAAAAGCAAGGAAGCTTCCCAGCATATCGAAGACCTCTCAGAGAGCTTTGCGACACTCCGAAAGTATCGGATGAAGCTCAATCCGAAAAAGTGTGCTTTCGGCGTCACCTCGGGAAAGTTTCTGGGCTTTATGGTTTCTCAGCGAGGCATCGAAGCCAACCCGCAGAAGATTCAAGCCCTTCAGCAAATGGCGCCCCCGACATCTGTCAAAGAAGTCCAGCGCCTGACCGGAAGGATTGCGGCCCTCAACCGTTTCGGCTCGGTCGGCCGAGAGGAGCCTCCCTTTCTTCAAAGCTCTCCGATCCGCCAAGAACTTTCAATGGACTCCTGAATGCCAAAAATCATTTGAAGACCTCAAGAAGTATCTCGGCTCACCGCCTCTCCTCGGCAGCCCAAATCCGGAGAGATGCTATTTTTGTACCTGGCAGTTTCAGAAGGCGCAATTAGCTCGGTCTTGGTCAGAGAAGAGAAGAAGACCCAAAAGCCGATCTACTATGTCAGCAAACTGCTCCGGACGCCGAGATGAGGTACACCCGAATTGAAAAGCTAGTGTTGGCCCTGATAACGGTTCGGAGGTTGCGACCGTATTTCCAGGCGCATTCTGTAACAGTCCTCACCGACCAGCCCATCAAGGCGGTGGTCCACCGCCCCGAGACATCAGGGAGAATGGCAAAGTGGGCCGTTGAATTGAGCGAGCATGATATCCGATATCAGCCTCGTCCGGCCATCAAAGCGCAGGTCTAGCCGACTTCCTCCTTGAATGCACTATCCCAGAAGATGGCTCCGCTCCGGACTCCTCCGAGCATCCAAGGTCGAGCGCCCTGTGGTTGCTCCATGTCGACGGATCCTCCAACGCCAATGGCTCCGGTGCTGGTTTAGTCCTCACCAGCCCAGAGGGGGCGACCTTCGAGTATGGCGTTAGATTCTCCTTCCCAGCCTCCAACAACGAGGCCGAGTATGAAGCTCTGCTCGCCGGACTCCGAATCGCCCGTGATCTGAAAGTGAAGAAGCTAAATGCCTTCACCGACTCTCAGCTGGTAGCTGGTCACGTGCGGGGCGAGTTTGAGGCCCGAGAGCCAAACATGATTCGGTATCTCCAAGAGGTGCGGAACCTACTCTCTCACTTCTCTGAATTGAAGTTATCCAGATCCCAGATCCAAAAATGCTCGTGCCGACCTATTATCCCGGCTAGCAACTGCGGAGTCGATGGACTCGAGCGAAGTTCCCCTTGGAAATCCTGGAAAGGCCTAGCATCGCGGAGGTAGACCGAGTGATGCAGATTGAGGTCGAACCGTCTTGGTTCGACCCTATATTAAAGTATCTTAAAGAAGGGTCGCTCCCAGCCGACCACAGGGAAGCAAGGAAGCTGAGACTGCAAGCTACCCACTATGTGCTGATCGACGACCAGCTCTATAAGCGGTCCTTTTCCATGCCGCTGCTCAGATGCCTCCGTCTGAAGCTGATTATGCTCTTCGGGAGGTGCATGAAGGAATTTGCGGCAATCATCTAGGAAGTCGATCTCTATGCCACAAGGTGCTTCGCCAGGGATATTACTGGCCAACCATGCAAAAGGATGCCGATAATCTCGTCCGAGTCTGTGACCCATGCCAGAGGCACTCCAACATCCAGAGGCTCCCCTCTGCCAGTCTGTCCCTATTTCCTTCGCTTGGCCCTTTGCTAAGTGGGGGATGGACATTCTCGGCCCTTTTCCCCTCGCCACTGGACAGAGGAAGTTCTTATTCGTCGCCATTGATTACTTCACTAAGTGGGTCGAGGCTGAAGCAGTTGCCCAAATAACCGAAGCTCGGGCCAGGGATTTCGTGTGGAAATCCATCATTTGCCGTTTTGGTCTCCCGCATACCATCATCACCGACAATGGCAAGCAATTTGATAATCCCAAATTCGGAGTTTTGCAAGGATCATGGCATTAGTCATCGCCTCACCTCAGTAGGGCATCCGCAAGCTAATGAGAAGCCGAGGTAACAAACCGGACCCTACTTCAAGGGATTAAAGCCCGGCTCGCCAGAGCCCGAGGCAGATGGGCGGATGAGCTTCATCATGTTCTATGGGCCTACCGCACCACCCAGAGAATCCCCACCAGCGAGACCCCATTCCGGATGGCCTTTGGCACGGAAGCCATCATCCCTGTGGAGATAGGCCTTCCCTCTCTGCGAGTGGAAAGCTACTCAGAAGAGGCTAACGACGAGCAGCTCCGCACCAATCTCGACTTGGTGGAAGAGATCAGGGAAAAAGCTCGAATTAGAATGGCCGCGTACCAGCAAAGAGTGGCCCGCTATCATGCCTCCAGAGTCAAGGGTAAATCCTTCTCGCCTGGCGACCTTGTCCTCCGGAAAGCATCCGTCTCCAAACCGCTAGAGCAAGGAAAGCTCTCGCCAAACTGGGAAGGCCCCTACCAAGTAGCGGAAGTCATTGGACCTGGCACCTACAAGCTCCAGGATCTAAGCGGGAAATCCATTCCCCGGACGTGGAACTCGGACAATCTCGCGTATACTATCAGTAGGGTACGCCTCTTTGACCTTCCCCGTTTATAACTTTGGCATAGTATTCCTATTATCCACGACATGGTCGCTTCTTTGGAAAAACTGTGATGAGAAATGGATACCTCTAGCTCACTCTCGGCACAACCGAGCTATTTCTCTGAGTTTTCAATTGAATCTCTGAACCTCGCTAGGTCAAGTCCTACTTTATAAAGACTCGGTATGGCCGAGCGCCCCAGTATGATTAAGAGCCAAACGATCTCCAAAATTTAGTTCGGATTCGGACAGCTTACAAGCCCGGCCGAACCAAACGTTCTCCAAAATTTAGTTCGGATTCGGCAGCTTACAAGCCCCGGCCGAACCAAACGTTCTCCAAAGCTTAGCGGATTCGGGCCGCTTACAAGCCCCGGCCGACCTAAGCGATCTCCAAAGCTTCACTCGATTTGGGCCGCTTACAAGCCCCGGCCGACCTAAACGATCTCCAAAGCTTAGCTCGGATTCGGGCGCTTACAAGCCCCGGCCGACCTAAACGATCTCCAAAGCTTAGCTTGGATTCGGGCCGCTTACAAGCCCCGGCCGACCTAAGCGATCTCCAAAGCTTCATTCGGATTCGGGCCACTTACAAGCCCCCGACCTAAACGTTCTCCTAAACTTAGCTCAGATTCGGGCCGCTTACAAGCCCCGGCCGACCTAAATGATCTCCAAAGCTTAGCTCGGATTCGGGCCGCTTACAAGCCCCGGCCGACCTAAATTCTCCTAAGCTTAGTTCGGATTCGGGCATCTTACAAGCCCGGCCGAACCAAACGTTCTCCAAAGCTTAGCTTGGATTCGGGCCGCTTACAAGCCCGGCGACCTAAGTGATCTCCAAAGCTTCGCTCGGATTTGGGCCGCTTACAAGCCCCGGCCGACCTAAACGTTCTCCTAAGCTTAGCTCGGATTCGGACGCTTACAAGCCCCGCCGACCTAAACGATCTCCAAAGCTTAGCTCAGATTCGGGCCGCTTACAAGCCCGCCGACCTAAGCGATCTCCAAAGCTTCGTTTGGATTCGGGCCGCTTACAAGCCCCGGCCGACCTAAGCGATCTCCAAAGCTTCGCTCGGATTCGGGCCGCTTACAAGCCCGGCCGACCTAAACGTTCTCCTAAACTTAGCTCGGATTCGGGCCGCTTACAAGCCCGCCGACCTAAGCGATCTCCAAAGCTTTGTTCGGATTCGGGCAGCTTACAAGCCCCAGCCGACCTAAACGCTCTCCTAAGCTTTGTTCGGACTCGGGCCGTTTACAATCCCTGCCGACCTGTCAGTCTCCAAAACGCAGAACATTGTTCGATGGAGACAAACATCTTGGGATGGCAGCGAAAATAGAAGTTGCAAAAAACCTCCCTTATTTATCATAAAGGAAACAACAAAGAGGAAAAGAAAAGATAAAAAGAACCCTCACAGGGGCTTATCGTCTTTCCCAGGAGCCACCGAGCCCTCCTCACGCGAGCCAACTCGGCGACCTGTTGACGAAGGGACGCTATTTCCCCTTCCTGCCAGCTGATAACACGGCAAGGAGCTCGACCTCCCTCGACGAAATGGCCAAATATCGCTCGGTCATTCTTTGAAGCTGCTCATGGCTCGCGAACGCCGACGCCAGAACCACTCCATCAACAGTCACTGCAATGCGACTCCCCCGGGAGTCCCTGCGGCCATTAGCATCACCATTCGGCCCTTGAGTCGATCGCCTTTCGCCGCCGGAGGCCATATCCACACTCAAGAGTCGTTGGGAGACTAGCTGAAAGGATGACCGGCACAGGCATCCCTCTCGTCCATATTTAAACCACTCCTGGCGAGTATTTCGATCACTCGAGTCATTAATCTCGACCCGTGGAAACTCACCACACGTCATCGCCTCAGTAGGCGCTTGCGGGAGACAAGGGGTCGCGCCCCCTCATTGAGGAAGATCGGGAAGCATCGACGAGGTGCGCGGGAACTCCCCCTTTTTCTAGGGACCAGGCTCCCTCCGGTTTGCCAAACCCTTCTGAAATAAATGTCCTCGAGAACCTGCCAGACACCCTCGAATTGGGCATCCTTGAAAAAATGCATCAGCAATCAGCGCTAGCTCGCCTCCCTTGAGGATAACCAAGTCATAAACTTCGGACGCCCCCATGCGTCGCTCGGATAACCCTCATCCTCTTTGGCAGCCCGCACCAGAATCTACATTTGCTGCAAGAGCCAAACAAAATATTATACCTCGGCAACAACCGATTGATATCCTTCATACCTCGGCAACAACCGAGTGATATCCTGAAGATTCGGCTTAGTCGAGTAATCTCTCCATTGCTCTGACGCGGCTAAGGCATCCTATTATACCTCGGCGGAGGCAAACGACCTCCATTACTCAACAGCAAAGGCATGTCACGAACTGTCTTTCCCTGCCGAAATGCATGCCTCTATAAACAAGATCATGCCTACCTCATGAGTCCACAGGATCGCCCAGGTCCCTCTTTGACTCAATCATGGATATACGCTATCTCCGCTGAGGACCGGACACTGGCCTTAGCAAGAACTAAGCCGCGATGACGCTACCGAAATATGCTACAGCATAAAAAGTGTAATATGGGAGTAACAACTCTCAGCACAGAAGAGGCAGAGACTAAAGAAAGAAGGAATGAAAACTTTCTTTATTTCCTCATCAAAAGAAAAGTTACAACCTCCTACGAGGAGTTACAAGTGCATCAAAGCACAGGAAATAAAAATGAGTACATAGCTCGGCCGAACTGCTTCAGTCAGTTTCGGTTAATAATGACATTTCGGCGTCTGACCCAAGAAATCAGACAAAATACAGCTCGCCCCGAACGGCTAAGGCGATCCAGCACTCCATGGGTCCTCTGGATGAATTAAGGGATCCAAAAAGAGACGCAGACCCATGGACGCTGATGCTGAGGAAGCTTCCCCCGGGTGGAATGCTGGGTTGCAGGTCACCGCCCGATTGAGAGAGCTAGGGGACCATCAGCCCCACGCTGCTCTCAACTCCCTCTCCACGCGGCAAAGGATTCCCCTCAGAGAAGAGCCGAGATCCAGCCCGAGGGAGAGGGAGTCCATGCGCGCTACGGGGGTGCCTGTGCACTTCCTACCCTGCGACCCCCGTAGCAAACCACAAAGGACACACAGGAAGCGCATATGTGCGCTCTCCGTGTGATCTCTGCGGACCTCCTGTGCTCTCCATATGATCTCCGAAACTCCTCCCTTGAGGACGAGCCGCTTTCAGCGACTCCTTCATCACCCCAGCTATCCGGGGAAGACGACTTGCAAAAGGAAAACTCGTCCCTCCGCTCTAAGCCTCAGGGATACAGGCATCATGAAAACTTTTACAGTTTGCAGAGAAGAAAACTTTGGGGATGGCCTAACACGGCCCCTTCCTCCCCTTCTTATAGGCGAAATGAACCGGGAGCAGATATTAAAGCAGAAAGCCCCGAGATTCAAAATGCCCAATCCACGCTGCCACGTGGCCTCCCAGGATGAAAAGAGCGCCCTTCTATGTGCGCCAAACGCGTCGCTCAGTCCATGACGTACGCCAGAGGATCTCCTCTGATCCCGGATCATGGGTCATAATTGCAGAAAATCGCCCGCTGATCTTAAAGATACGGGCAGACCTAGGAAATCGCCCGTGAAAACGACACCCTCCAATGGCAAACGAGCGCCTGCATCGTACGTTGAAACGACCCTGTTGGGAAAGATCGACGAGATAAATGCCCCTGGAAAGTACCGAGGCAACCTTTTGCTGGCTACAAAGCCGTATTATCTACTTCGGCAAAACGAAGGTCGACTTGCCTTGAAAAAGATAAGGCACTGACAGAGTAATAAAAGGCGCGGAGGCCAAGTACTCCTCGATAAAGGTGTTTCAATATTCCCCGCTCCGGCCCAACTGCCTGTTGTATCCAGGCATGAACCTGGACATCGCCTTGTGCTTCCATCCAAGGCCAAGCCGCTTTCATACTTCGGAACAAACCGAAGTATCCCTTTTCAATCCAGCATGACTGAGTGTTATCCTACACTCCTATCCGGACTGAGGTTGCTGCCTTTATCTCAACGACGACGAAACACTCTTTATACATGACTGAGGTAGATGCCTTGAACCTTACCGAGGTGGCCAAGAATCCCCCAAGAGAGTGGCTCACTTATAAGACTTGCACGGTGAAAGCAAGCATTTCAAAAACAGCAGCAAGCACAAAAGCTAAGAAACTTTTCTCTTCATTCATCATAGAAAGGGCACGAAAAGAAAGAAAAATACATCGGCCCTCACAGGGGCTTGTCATTTTCTCCAGGAGCTTCTGAGCCCTCCCCTCGCTGCAGAGCCGGCTCGCCCACCAGTTGCTTAAGGGACGCCACCTGCTTCTCCAATCGCTATTAGCCTCGCGGAGGAGCACAATCTCCCTGGTAGAGACAACCATGTATTGCTCGACCGCCTTTTGGAGTTGCTCGTGACTTGTAAACGATGATGCCAGGACTTCCCGTCGATGTTTATCTAGTACAGCCCCTGCGGGTCCCCCAACGGGCATTGACGCTGTCGACTGGTGCTCCGGCTGATCTCCCTTCATCCTCGGAAGCCATCTTGCTATCACAAGTTTAGATAAACCAACAAAAGATCGGCAGAGGAAATGGTTAGCGATAGCCTACCACCCACTGGTATTTAAACTACTTCGGGCGAGTACCCTAATCGCCGAGTCATCAGCTCCAACGCCACTGCCATAAAGCCTCGCCATGCGTCGTCGCTTCAGTGGCTGCTCACGGGAAGCGAAGAATCGCTCCCTCTTATCGAAAAGGATAAGTAAATGACGGTGGAAAATTCAACAAACCCCCTTTTCGGGATCAAACTCCCTCCAAAGGCGCGTCCACTTTCTCGCCTTGATCAGACCGAACTATCTAACTTCGGCTCCAACGAGCTATTCTCATATCTCGGTCCTGCTCGATCTACCCTTATACCTCGGCCTTGACCGGGATGTTTATTCAGGTCCGAGCTAAGTCGACCAAACAATGCAGATAGGCCATGAGCTGCCCGTGGTCGAGAAAAAACTTGAGACAAAAACCATTCAAAAAAACAATCACGCAGAAGAAAAAGGTCCATTTCTTGAAAACGTCAACCGGGTTACAAGTTTAAAAGACAAAAACATACAGATAACCCTTAAGAATCAGGGTTGGGAACGGCCCCAGCGGCCTCGGGAGCTTCCTCGGTGACGTTCGGGGGAGCTTGACTTGTCTCACCCTTTTCAAACACTGTTGTTTCCCCGGTGGTATGATGAGTATGCCCTTCGGGAGCCGCAGCCACACTAACATCCGGAACAACGTCGAGATCGGTGTCTGAAACATCGATATATTCGTCCTCTTCATCCCCCAGGGAACAAGCCTCGAAGGTTTCAACATCCAAGAAGGAGAGGTCCCATTCTGGATGCTCCTTGGATATCTTACTTCGAGTTTCCTCTACACCAAGCTGGTAGGCGTCGACACAGGTTGCATCTTGTTCGCCCTGAGTAGAGCGAGCCGCATTTCAGTTTCAGCAACTTGACCCCACAGTAAGGCAATCTGCTCCTTGGTCTCACTGACCCGCCTCTCGAGCTCTGAGTTCCTCCCTCGGCTAGATGCCAGTTCCCTTGCAGGGACTCGTCTGACTTCGATTCTCAGCTCCGCCTTCTTCATCTGTAAAAATAGAATTAGCCGATGCCACGATGAGCCAGTAAAGGAAGCTAAAAAGGGGTAGTACCATACCTCCTCCTCCTGCCGAGCTAACTCTTGGTCAGCTCCTTGGCCTCGCCAATAGCCCTCTGTTTATCGGCCCTGATTTGCTCGATTCTGCTCTTGAGGTCATTGATCTTCGACTGCCTACCATCGGCTTCCCCCCAGGCTTGGGAGAGCTCTCTATCGAATTGGATTAGCTTTTCCTGGTGCCACTTGATCTTGTCGTCCCTGTCGGCATACCACGGTTAAGTTGCCGCACCTTCTCCTCCAACTCGCCAAGCATTTTATTCAAGTTTCTCTCCTCGACGGCCTCTCTCCTCTGCCTGCCCAGGCTTTCGCTAAACTGTTTCTTGACAGTTTCCATTTCTCCGGAATGCCTAGATTTGATCTGCGATAACTCCAAGCATGTGTCATCGAACTTCGCCAGGAGCCCGCGTAGCTCTTTCACTTGAAGCCTTAGCTTGGATGCATCATCTAGGGCAGCCTGATACAATACCTTCATCTCACCAAATTTTCGTTGCTAGTGCCTAGAGTTGTTCAAATGTATCAGATGCTCCGCTCGCGATCGAAGCTCGGCACTGACTCTCTTGGCCTGAGCGACGGCCCCTGTTGCCAGACTCAAGCGCCAGCACAGTGCCCTAGTAATCAAAGCACTCTGCAGAACGAAACACAAGTGAGAAAAGCACGACCGAGCTAGTCAGAAAGCATTCGCTACTCGGGAGTAGTAACTCACCCGGAGATGTAGGACCTGGCTAGCCCCATGAGGGTGGAATTGTTGATCTCGGGAGGAGGTATACATCCTTCACCACATTCCGCTGACCAAATGCGGCATCAACAAGGTCTAGGTCCATGAATTTATCCGCTGAGGGATCCGTGCCTGGGTACATTACTGACCTCATTAGAGCAGCGAACGCGCCTCGACGGCCGAGTCCGAGCTACTGGGCTGACTATCCCGCCCAAAGGATCGATCCGGGCAACCTCCGACTGAGAAGCCTTTGACCTCTTGGCCTCCTCCAGCAGAATTCTAGCTGGCCTTCCTCGGATAACTCGGCCAGCCCAAGCGCCAGTTTTCCCGAAGCTTTGTGGAGGAAGCTTCGGCCGCAAGATTCTTACCTTGCCCTAACCCCTCGTCCGAATTCCTTCCCTCGATCGCAGGCACCTGCTCCTCCCCTGCAGGCTCCACCAAGGCCTCAGTTTGTTCGTCAGTTGCCCCAACCTCTCCAGGAAGAGGTTCTCCAGCCGTAGGCTCCTTGCGAGCCCCGCCACAGTCGACCCGACGTCGCCGCCTCTGAATCCCTCCGGGGGAGCCCTCCAATGGAAAGCTCGTCTTGAGCCTCGACGTTTGCGGTTGCTCCCTCCTGTCCTCCCAACAAGGCTAGAGACATCTCCTCGCCCGGAGGCGAGCCCTCAGGGGCACCGAACTCCGCTGTGCCAGCCATTGGCTCATCTTCCAAAGGAGGGGCTTCCGGCAAGCCAACGGAGTCTCGTCCGGGCTATCTACTATTTCAACCACTGAAGGACAAGGGATCTCAGCAGTCCTCCTTGAGTCCTCCTCTGTTTTCAGTGCCCCCGCTGTGGTTACCCCAACCTCCGGCGAGCGCTCTTCGAAGAAGCGAGCCCTCTTTTTAGGCTTGCGTTTCTCTCCACCGCTGCTCTCACTCGGGCGTTTGCTCATTCTTTTCTTTATGCGGTCCGATAGTTCAGACTTCTTGGCTGTGGTGATAGATAACAATTGTCAGACCGAGATATCTTTGCTCGAGTAAAAATCAATGAAAAAGCAAAAGGACTCACCATGCGGGTCGAGGGGGCTAAGCCCGGCGGCGAAGAGAGCCTCCTCCGACAATAAATCATTAGCCAAAAATGTCCTACCATCACGAAGGACCTCCAAATCCTCCTCCTCCTGTTCAAATAGGGTCGGATGTGCTTCACATCCCGAACAAAGTTTCCCCATCCCGGCAAAAATCGGAGCCGATGTTCCCCTCGGCAATAAAGAATCTGACCTTCCACTCCTTTATGGATGATGGTTTGTCTGTTATCGTCTTGAATGACCTCCGAGGTCCGATATAAGGCCACTCCGATTTCTCCCAGATATCAAGTGGAAACAGGCACGAAAGAGAGGAAGAGTTGTCGTTACCTGAATCCGCTACACATTGAGATAAACCGATGACGCTGCGCCAACTGTTGGGAGCTACCATCGTCGGGCAAACATTGTAGAATCTCATGATCTCCTTCACCAAGGGATGCAGGGGAAATCGGAGGCCCGCCTTCAGGCTGTCTTCATAAAGAAGACCCCATTCTCCAGATCCTGCGAAACCCTATGCTCGGGCTCGGCAATCTCAGAAGAACATTCGAGGAATGTTGTATTGTTGACGTATTCTCCCCAAATCCTCGGCGGCAATCTCCGAAGCCATATCGTTGGGGCTCATCATTCTGCTAGCCGAGAGAAACACCGAGCGAAATTACAGAGGAACGAAAGGGCACTGTGAATGGGAACGGCACTATTTCAACTTTGCTTCCTCCCTAAGGAAACCACCTTAAGACAGAAGATAAGGCATCTCGATCGAGACGCCCGGAACCGCCATTACGAACGCCAAGAAAACTGGGATTTGCTACGTGGTGATTCCCCAACCGTTGTCCCAAAGGAGCCTTGGTCTCTTCTTGACCAGGGCCTCCCCTCCCTCATTGCAGGCGACTTCAACTGCATTATGGGGGCTAATGAGAAGAAAGAAGGCAGGCCATATGTTGGATCCCTGAATAGAGCGGAATTCAGGAACTTTATATCTTCAGGTGGCCTTTTGGATTTGGGGTTCTCGGGATCCCAATTCACTTGGTGTAATAATCGTTAGGGTACTGCTAGGATCTAGAAAAGATTGGATAGGGCCTTGGCCACTTCTAATTGGCTCCAGCTTTTTCCTTCTACCTCGGTCACTCATCTATCTAGAATTGGCTCTGATCACTGTCCTATTCTTATTTCCACTAATGTATCTCTTCAGCAAAGTAGGCAGTTCAAATTTGAGAAGTTCTGAACTTTCTATTCTTCAGCCAGGACCATCATTTCTCAGGTTTGGCGATTACCTGTCAGAGGGAGCACCACCTACATATTATCCATGTGTCTCGTCCTTGCCAGACGGAGACTCTCTAGATGAAATAGAAGGGAGGTGGGGGACATTGTTAGGCAAGTTGAGTAGATGGAGTCTATTATCTCTTTTCTGCATACCAAAGAGGATCATGAGGGTTTCCTCCCGGATTTTGATTCATCGACCCTCAGGTCCAGCTTGGCTCTTCATCACTCTCTCTTATTGCAGCAGGAGACTTATTGGAAGCAGAGATCCCATATTCAGTGGATTAAGGAAGGGGACAGCAGCACTCGATTCTTTCACCAGGCCACTTTGAAACGTGTGCAGTGAATCGTATCAGGCGGTTAGTTGATGATGATGGCCATTTTCAGAAGGATGTCCACATGATCAGGGATCAGCTGTTCCACTTCTTTCAGTCTAGATGGTCTGAGCATTCTGGTGACGGCTTCCCAGTGTTCCTTGTTTCACCATCCCACAAGGTCTCTGCTGCTAAGAATGATCTTCTGACTAGACCTATTTCTGTGAAAGACATTCGTATGGCCTTATGGGATCTTGGCGTTGATAAGGCCCTTGGGCCCAATGGGTACCCTTCTTTCTTCTTTCGCCACTATTGCGGTATTATAGGCTAGGATGTCGTGCAGGCCATCCAGCTTGTTTTTCAGTCCAAAACCATCCCTCTGATTAGAATCAGACTCTGATTACCTTGGTGCCTAAACGGCCCAATGCCTCCTCTCCTCAGCACTACCAGCCTATCAGCCTCTGCACTACTTTATATAAGGTACGTGCATGCCTTCTGGTTTCTCGTATGTATTCGGTGATGCATCGCCTTATTTTTCTGGAGCAGGGGGCTTCTCTCAGAGGGCGAAGTATTACTGACAATGCCCTGATTGCTCAGAAGTTCATGCATGACCTTCAGGGAGCCTCGGGTCGTCAAAGTCTTATGACAGTCAAGCTTGATATGGAGAGAGCCTATGATAGAGTGAGCTGGGCTTTTCTGCGCCATTCCCTTCTTGAGTTTGGATTTGTGGAGCTTTTTGTTGACTGGGTTTTTGCTTGTATTTACCGACAGTCCTTCTCTCTCCTTATTAATGGAGATCAGACTAATTATTTTCACTCTGAGGTCGGGTTGAGGTAGAGGTGCCCTCTTTCTCCTTTCCTCTTTATCCTCTCTGCTGATGCTTTGTCTCAGGCACTTTCCCAAGCTCAGGAAGGACATCATCTAGCCCCCTACTCTGCAGGGTCCCAAGGGCCCTCTATCTCCCATCTTATGTTTGTCGGTGATTGCATTCTCCTGGGAAAGGCTATTATCCGCAATGCTTCCACTTTTGCGTCCATCCTGCAGTCCTATTATCGGGCTTCTGGTCAAAAAGTTAATCTGGCTAAATCCTTGATCTGCTTCAGCCCGAAGATGAATCTTATAGCTATGGGGACTATCTCTCATATTATGGGTATTCCTGTTCAGGCTGATCGACTATCCTATCTTGGCATTCCTATTACAGGGAGACAACCTCGCTGTTTCAACTTCAGCGATCTAGAGAGGAGGGTTCGTGATCGCTTGGATGGGTGGCAGGTCACTGGTCTTTCTATGATGGTGAGGATCATGCTTTTACGCTATGTTCCGTCTTCTCTTTCTTTCTATCTTCTATCTAATGCTACCATTCTTTGACTTGTTTGAGAAAGATCGAGAGATACTTTCGGGATTTTCTTTGGGCCTCCATGCAGGATGGTCATGGTATCCACCTTCTGTCTTGGGACATTGTCTGTATGCCGATTGCTGATGGTGGGCTTGGGATTCAGTCTCTCACTGTTAGGAGAGAGGCGCTGACTGTTAGGCATGCCACGAGGTTCTTGTTGGATCCGCACTATTTTTGGAGTTTATTTATGCGGGCCAAATATGGTGACTGGAGTTCCTCCTCTCTGCCTAGGCCTACTCGTGGGCAGTGTTTCTTCTGGAAAGAAGTTTGCCGGTGTGCTCCAGCTATTTTGGACAGCATCTCATGGATGTTAGATGATGGAGCTTCGGTGGATGTTGTGCAGGATAGGTGGATTGCAGACCTCCCCCTGTCTCGCTGACCGACTTTTGTTTGCACTAACATCCCTGACGGAATGAGAGTTTCTGATTTATGTGGTCAGGATCACATGGCTTGGTCTTCCTCGTTGGTGTCTAGCTTCTTCAGGGATGAGCTATCTCGTCGCATTCTCTTTATTCCTCTCATTTCGAGTCCCACTTTTGATATTAGGGTCTAAGGAGATTTTGTATGCCTAGTGCACCTATCACGGACCTCATTGAGATTTCCTTAGCACTCGATGGAGTTGGCTTGGATCTTGCATCTTCCTATCCACCCGAGGGTGTGGCTATTTATCTGGAAGCTTGCTTGGAACGCTCTTCCTACTTGCTCCTTGCTCTCTCGGCATGGGATGAGCATCCAGCCTACTTGCTCGGTTTGCGGCCTTAAGGAGAAGACAGTTGCCCATGCTATTTTCATATGTCCTAGAGTGAGTTTGATATGACAGCTATCTGGTGACTACCCTTGGAGTAGTGGCTCTGATTCCCATTGTAGTTCTTTTTTGAGACTGATCAGGCAAGACATGGGGAGAGGTATCCATCAGCTGGTTTCTTCCAGGGCTTATACAGCTTATCAGGTGTGGTTATCCCAGAACTGGCTGGTTTTCACTGATGAGATTCCTCCTGCCCATAGGATTGTCAGGACTGCCTCCTTCTTATTCGCTGAGTATACTTTCCATCATAGGGTGACGGATTCTGCTAGCCCTAGCCACTAAGACTCCCCTGCTGCTTCGGCAGCGCACCATCGTACGATATTCATATCTTGGGAGCCCCCACCTCTAGGGTTTGTTAAAATCAACTTTGATGGGAGTGTTCATGGTAGATGTGCTGGATCGGCTTTTGTGATTCGTGGGTTGAATGGTCAGATGTTGGTGGCAGGAGAATTCAGCCTTCTTGATTCCTCGGTACTTTTTGCTAAGTTGTATGCAGCATGGGCTGGTATCTCCTATGCCATCCGGAGTCTGGACGCAAGCAGTCTTATCCTTGAAAGGGATTCTATTATTGTGATCCGATGGATCCGGGAGGAGTCTGCGCCCACTTACCTACCATCCCTTTGATTTGCGACATTCGTTCTATCCTTCGAAAAATTTATTGCGTCTAGATTAGGCACATCTACCGGAAAGCCAACTCAGTGGCTAACTGGATCGCAGCCAGGGTGGCCAATCACTCGGGTACTTGGAGCTGGAAGCAGGGCGACCCTTGCCCCTCTGTCCTTTCCTAAATTTTGTATTCTGATATATCGGGTTTGACTCACCCTATATTGGTTTGATCACCCGCCTGTACCAAAAAAAAAAAAATTTGACATGCATTAGTACCCGTTTAGCATTTTTTGAAATTTATATATAGATACATTTTCTGAATAGGTATCGTAATTTTATAATATTTTATAACTACAGTATGTAAATTTACAACTGTGATGTCGGAATTTTTTTGGCTTTATTAATGGGTGTCTTAATTTTATAACTAATTTTATAACTAGGTGTCATCTTAAATTTTAATGTGACGTCCATTAATACATGTTCAGCTTTTTTTTTTTTGAAATTTATGTACAGACATATCTTCTGAATAGGTATCATAATTTTATAACTACGGGATTGTAAGTTTACAACTAGGGTATCGTAATTTTTTTAGCTTTCTGAACGAGTGTCGTAATTATATAACTATGATATCGTGATTTTAGAATTGAGGTGTTATAATTTTTTTTCATCGGGATATCGTAAAGCTATCTTAACATTTTTGAATGAATGGATGCCGTAATTTTACAATTACGATATCATAATTTTTATACCACTTACAAATTTATAATCATGATTCTTGCTATCACATCTTATCGTATTAAGCCATATAGAATGCATGTGGATCAATTTAAAAAAAAAAAAAGATGGTGTAGCCCACGAGTGGGAGTTCTAGCCCATGAGTTTTTGTGGCCGTGTGCAATGGATAACTAGAGGCCGGACCTTTGCCGAAGAACCCAGGCAACGGTCGGTGTGGGAGAGGCTTGGGCTAGCCGGAGCATGATCGAGACTCGATCCTATTCCTAGGTCACGGTGGGAAGACCTGGGAAGTAGAAGGGAAGAAGTTATTCCTTCTCTGCTGTTTATGTAAATGGTTCTTTGGCGAACAAACCAGGCTGATGGGGCCTCATCTAAATTAGTTTAACCATTTGGGCCTGGTTATCAAATTGGATTAGGACTTCAGTTCAGAGACACATCATATTAATATGCCAGCCATTAGGAGAACTTGAGCTGGGGGCCATCTTGTAGGATTGATTCTATTTGCCATTCATAACGTATGTTATTATATATCTTCATACCAGTACGAGTTTCCTGCCATCATAGATCCATCCAGGATACCGTACGTACTATTTCACACTAACTTTTCTACATCGTTAAGTACTGAAACCAACAACAACAGCTCTCAACCCATTTAGCTTCGGCTTGCCTTGCGCATAAAGTTCCACATTCCACGGTCATAACTGCGTTAAGATGAGTCACAGATTAGTCTCTTGGCTGCTTCCAACGAGAGCATCTCAATTCTTATCTTCATATATCTGCGCAATAATTATAGGAATGTGTTAGATCTCATCTAATTAAGAGTAGGTTGGGCTTGGATTAGTAATTGACTGTTAACCTTGGCCTAGACATTAGTGTAACCTGACTAGCTTTACTATAAAATTGGTTAAATTTAATTAGAGTCTGGCTCATGTTGCCTAGGTGAGACCCAGGTTTAATTAGACTTTAGCTCAAGAGCTGGTCCAACCAAGTTCATGAAAGTTAAGGTTGGGTATGAGTTTGAGCTAGACTAGTTACTTTTGAATTTAAAATTAGTTGTCATGATTAAAAAAGTTTATATAATGTGATGTGGGCGAGTTACAACTTAGTTGACTTAACCTTTTATATAAAGGTTGAGTCAACAAGAGAGGTAACTAGACTAATTATAATTAATAATTTTATTAAATTATTTAATTTTAAATATTTATATAATTTCTAAATAATGTAAATGCTTAATTTTACATGGTTAATTGAATATGGATAATTATCGTTTTGTTATTCGTTTTTGCATAATAAATTATATTGCTTTATTATGTACAATAAAATATTAAATTATAATGCCTACTACTTATTAATTAATGTATGCATTTATTTATTTAGTAATAATAAATAATTAAATAATATAAAAGATAAAAAATTTATATTATTATGAATATAAGAATGATAAAATAATGATAATAAAATTAGTATATGTATTTATTATTATTTAAGGAATTACATAAATACTTAAATAATGAAATAATTAAGTAAAAATGAAAACAGAATGATAAAATCTATCATCCAATCCACTATAATATGACTTGATGATTATGCCAGAACCCATCTCCATAAGAGATATATCCGAAGAACTCATTTGCATCTACAGGGTTAAATATGATACTCTAATCCATTGCAAGGATATATATGGTCTAGTTTTTGATCATGGTATATTGTGACCAAATGAAATATAAACTTAAAATAATGATTAAAGATGATATGATAACCATAATTACATATAAACTTTAACAAATGAAGATATATACATTTCGATAATGATAATATGAGATTTTGAAATAATGATAACATGTTGCAAGAAAATTAATTTATAAATACTTCAGAAATCATAAGACTTTTCAAGATACCTAAGTTTATAGATAAAACATGCTGTACTCTTAAAAGTTTTTATAAGTATTAATCTCTTGAATTATAAGTTTGTAATTAGCTCTATTTATTAAGTATAAATTCACTAAATTATCTTTTATTATATTTCAGAGCTCAAAAAATAAAGAGGAATCTGAGTGAAAAGTAGTACCTACTAGCTTGTCCTAGTTATCTTAAGAGTCCTTCATTTAGTTTTAATAACTAACATAATATTTATTTTCTTTATGTTATTCAAATCGTAATAATAATTTAATTTTTTTATATAAATATTGGTTTATAATTTCTTAAATGAACGGTGACTTTTATTATTAAACAGCCTGCACAGATCAAAATGAATATTTGGCAATTGTGATTTTGTTGGCAATAGATCATGTGTGCCCCTTTGTCAGAGGTCCCATGAGTAACAAATAATTTCATTGGCAAAACCGGTCCACAACGAGACCGTGAACTGGTCTTAATCCTTTTGGATGGCCAATAGGCAAACAGAATCTAAATTTTGCGGTTGTAACGCTTAAAATCCTCACCAAGTACTGCTAACCTTGCCAAGTGGTAGGCCAACCGGCTTATCATATTCAAACAATTACATTAACACGCCATGAGGTACTCGCGTTTATATTATATGTTTATGTGTTAGTTTTAAATTTTAAAAAAGAAGTAACTCTGGCTGCTTCATTGAAAATACTAAGGAAATGATAAAAAATTTAAATATAGAATTCTTTAATCCACTCAATTTAAATATCTAAAAGGAAAAATGATAATAAAAAATTATGAAAATATTGTTCTAAGTTCACTTTCTTTCATTAATTAAATAATAAAAATGATTATAATCCTTTAATTATTGTTGAGGGGTAAAATCGCTATGCATCAATAATCGTATTCATGGCTAAGGCTAGCCTTGATTCCTACCGCTGTGCGACACCGCCAGAGATAAATCAACCTTGGTAGGTCGGAACACCCTAGCCCCCACCGAGCCAAGGGTTCCCAAGGCACGAGCTATCGTCTATCGTCTCTCGGCCCTTCGAGCCGAGCTATCGTCTTTCGGTCCCTTCGGCCGAGCTATCGTCTATCGTCTCTCGGCCCCTCGAGCCGAGCTATCGTCTCTCGGTCCCTTCGGCCGAGCTATCGTCTATCGTGTCTCGGCCCTTTCGGCCGAGCTATCGTCTATCGTATCCTGGCCCCTCGAGCCGAGCTATCGTCTATCGGCCCCTTGAGCCGAGTTATCGTCCATCGTCTCCTGGCCCTAACCAAGCCATCCCATCACCCGGCCCTTCTAGCCGATCTCTTCTATCACTCGGCCTAGCCCGAGCGATACCTATACCTCTGCGGAATTCGGCGCGGGAAAGCTTAAAATAGTAAGATTCCAAACATGAATCATATCTGAAAGTGGCCTAGAGCCCTGGAGCCTATGCCCCACCAAATCTCGAGATGTCAACAAGCTCTTCTAGTCATCGATCCTCTAACTAACCAGATACGAATCCTACCGATCTCATAACAAACTGGATTCGGCTCTCAACGGCCTTCGGACCCACGATGCTCCCAAGAAACTAGGTGATCCTCTATAAATACCACAGCCTCAGATCCCCTCAGGTACGCCATCTCTTATGCGCACACTCGCTCACTGATTCTCTCTCCCCCTCTCTTTGTCTTTGCTTCCACCATTACCGCTCTGCTCAGAGCCCTGGAGAGACTCTTCAGCGAGAGCCTTCTTCTCATTTTTGTTGACTATCGATCTTCACTGACTTGAGCGTCGGAGGGTCTTCCGCAGAAGGCCACCCCAACGCCTCTCGCGTGAGGACTGTTTTGCAAGTCGTCCAGGGGAAGCCCAACTCGAAGCCCGAACGCGCCCGAGTCGGAGGACAAGATTTCAGCAGCAACAAATTGGCGCTAAGGAAGGGCCCTCAAGTCCCTAAAAACTTGTGAACCAGGAGACAAGGATCTCAGTCTGCAAGAAAATTCCTCCCATGGCCAACCGAAAAAAGGCTACCTCCGAAGCTCAGATCAGGTCACCTCTCAAAGGCCTGATCTAGTGAGCAGTGTTGCGCCGCCACCACTGCCAGTCGAGACTCCATCGCCATCGGTGGCCCCGGTGACCCAAGACCAGTTTGCCTTACTGGTCCAGTAGGTCCAGGCCCTATCCCACCTGATTCAGGGGCGCTACGAAGCCCCCGGTCCAGCTGCTCCTGCTCCTCACCCTTCCGAGGAGAATGCAGCCCCCGCTCATCCAGTGATCTCTTCTTTCAGCCCGCATGGGGTTGCGGACCCCCTCGCCATCCCAGAGAAGCTGAGCTAGCTCCCCAACGAGCCCGCATCAAAGATCTCCCTAGATCTTGGCGGGCCCGATCTCTCTCCCGGTGTATTCTCGCCATGATTCAACACCGTCTCAGTATTCTCCTCGTCCTGCACCTTCTGCTCTTCCGGACGAAGAGTCCGTTGCCAGCTCCAAGAAATGCGTCAAGAGCTTGACGCCGCCAAGCAAGCCCATCCGCTTCAAAATAAAGCGGAGCAGGGCATCCCCTTCTCTAAGAAGATCATGGAGGAAGTGATTCCCTCCCACGTCAAGCAGCCTGCCATCGAGCCTTATCATGGCTCCTCCGACCCCGACAATCATCTCAACAGCTTCCGATCAATAATGATGTTCCATGGGGCATCAGATGCGATCCTCTATCACGCCTTCCCTTCCACCCTCAGGGGATCTGCCCGAACTTGGTTCAATGCTTTGAAGCCAGGTTTCGTTGATTCATTTGACGAGCTAAGCCGCCTTTTCATCATCCAGTTCGTCAGTAGCCGCCACCACTGATGGAGATCCGACTCCCTCTCTGAGGTTAAGCAGAGAGAGGGGGAGTCCCTGAAGAAGTATCTCGGCCGTTTCAACACGGCCATGCTAGAGGTGGACCACCTTAATCATGAGGTGGCTATGTCCACCCTAGCAGGCGGAGTATTGAAGGAGAGCAACTTTTACCTGGCCTTGGAGGTTAGCTACCCTCCAAACCTCTCCGACATGATGGCCCTGGCAGACAAGTATGCCAGAGTCGAAGAGTCGCGGAGAGCCACCCGAGCTGAGCTAACGAAGAAGAAGGAGCCCAAGGGCTCATATAAGCACCGACCTGCCCGCCGGCCGAGCCCGCCTCGCCGCCATAGGATTTCCCAGCCACCGCCAAGGAACTGCACTCGGAGCCCACCTAGGAGGTTCCACCGGTTCACTCCTCTCACTGCCCCAAGAGCGGAGATCCTCATGGAAATCGAGCACCAACTCCCTCGACCTCCTCCTCTCAAAGGGAATGCGGCCGGAGAGATCCCACAAAGTATTGCCGCTACCACCGCGACCATGGCCACGACACTGAAGAGTGCTGGAAACTAAAGAATGAGATTGAAAGGCTCATCCAGCGGGGTAGACTGGATCGGTTCAGAGGAGCCCCCGAGCCAAGAAACGGGGCGATCACTGGTCTGAGCCCCAGCAGCAACCTCTTCCTCCTCCAAATCCTCTGGTCGCTAGCCACATTAACATGATTGAGGCGGTCGGTAGTCCTTCAGGCGGGAGAGACGATGAAGAAGGTCCGGCGCCAAAGAAAGCACGACCTGATGAGATCTCTTTCTCCAATGACGACCTCCAGGGGATACAGTTCTCGTACGATGATGCGCTAGTTGTATCTCTTAATTTGAACAACTATGATGTAAGCCGAATTCTAATTGATAGTGGAAGCCCCGTCAATGTTTTGTACCTTGATGTGTTTGTGAAGATGAAGCTTCTCATGGAGAGTCTCGAGCCGTGGACTCCACCCTAATGGGGTTCACCGGCGATGTCATTATTCCGGAGGGGGTCATCACCTTGACGGTCCGTGCGGGGACCTGGCCCCGCATGGCCACTGTGTATGCAGATTTCCTGGTGACCAAGCTACGGTCGCCCTACAATGCAATCTTGGGAAGACCCGGCCTAATGTCTCTCATAGCCGCCGTCTCCATCCCCCATCTTGTTATGAAGTTCCCTACCGAGCGAGGGGTAGGTGTAGTTCGAGGAAGCCAAGCAATAGCTCGACAGTGTTTCATCACCAACCTGCAATCCAGACTGCCCGAGGTCAATGGACTAGACGCTCGGGAGGATTTCGTCGAGCAGCGAGGAGAACCAGCCGAAGAGCTGGAGGAGGTGCCACTGGACGAAGCTCGGCTGACCGAACCATAAGGATCGGGTCGTTGCTGAAAGGGAAGCTCCGGCTGGAGCTGATCAACTTTCTTCAAAGGAATGCTGATGTCTTTGCCTGGTCAGCCTCAGATATGCCTGGGATTAGTCCGACGTCCTTGTCCACTGTCTTAATGTGGACGAGATATCTCGACCCGTGAAGCAGAAGAAGAGGAGCTTCGCCCGTGACCAGCAGAGAGAGATTGAAGAGGAGGTGGACAAGCTCATCAAGGCAAACTTCATTCGAGAGGTAAATTATCCGAGCTGGCTGTCCAATGTTGTCATGGTGAAGAAGTCGAACGGTAAATGGCGAATCTGCATCGACTTCACCGATCTTAATAAAGCATGCCCGAAGGACAGCTTCCCTCTCCCTCGGATCGATCAACTCGTGGATGCCACTTCCGGCCATCAGATGCTGACCTTCATGGATGCATATTCAGGCTATAACCAAATTCGGATGGCACCCGAGGATGAAGAAAAGACCGCCTTCATAACTGACCGAGGTACCTATTGTTACCGAGTCATGCCTTTCGGTCTGAAGAATGCAGGCGCCACCTACCAAAGGCTGGTAAACAAAGTCTTCAAGGAGCAAATCGGTCGGAACATGGAGGTATACGTTGATGACATACTGGTCAAAAGCAAGGAAGCTTCCCAGCATATCGAAGACCTCTCAGAGAGCTTCGCGACACTCCAAAAGTATCGGATGAAGCTCAATCCGACAAAGTGTGCTTTCGGCGTCACCTCGGGAAATTTCTGGGCTTTATGGTTTCTCAGCGAGGCATCGAAGCAACCCGCAGAAGATTCAAGCCTTCAGCAAATGGCGCCCCCGACATCTGTCAAAGAAGTCCAGCACTGACCGAAAGGATTGCGCCCTCAACCGTTTCGTGGCTCGGTCAGCCGAGAGGAGCCTCCCTTTCTTCAAAGCTCTCCGATCGCCAAGAACTTTCAATGGACTCCTGAATGCCAAAAATCATTTGAAGACCTCAAGAAGTATCTCGGCTCATCGCCTCTCCTCGGCAGCCCAAATCCAGGAGAGATGCTATTTTTGTACCTGGCAGTTTCAGAAGGCACAATTAGCTCGGTCTTGGTCAAAGAAGAGAAGAAGACCCAAAAGCCGATCTACTATGTCAGCAAACTGCTCTGGGACATCGAGACGAGGTACACCCGAATTGAGAAGCTAGTGTTGGCCCTGATAACGTCGGTTCGGAGGTTGCGACCGTATTTCCAGGCGCATTCTGTAACAGTCCTCACCAACCAGCCCATCAAGGCGGTGGTCCACCGCCCCGAGACATCAGGGAGAATGGCAAAGTGGGCCGTTGAATTGAGCGAGCATGATATCCGATATCAGCCTCGTCCGCCATCAAAGTGCAGGTACTAGCCGACTTCCTCCTTGAATGCACTATCCTAGAAGATGGCTCCGCTCCGGACTCCTCCGAGCATCCAAGGTCGAGCGCCCTATGGTTTCTCCATGTCAACGGATCCTCCAACGACAATGGCTCCGGTGCTGGTTTAGTCCTCACCAGCCCAGAGAGGGCGACCTTCGAGTATGGCGTTAGATTCTCCTTCCCAGCCTCCAACAACGAGGCCGAGTATGAAGCTCTGCTCGCCGGACTCCGAATCACTCGTGATCTGAAAGTGAAGAAGCTAAATGCCTTCACCGACTCTCAGCTGGTAGCTGGTCACGTGCAGGGCAAGTTTGAGGCCCGAGAGCCAAACATGATTCGGTATCTTCAAGAGGTGCGGAACCTACTCTCTCACTTCTCTGAATTCGAAGTTATCTAGATCCCCAGATCCGAAAATGCTCGTGCCGGCCTATTATCCCGGCTAGCAACTGCGGAGTCAATGGACTCCGAGCGGAAGTTCCCCTTGGAAATCCTGGAAAGGCCTAGCATCGTGGAGGCAGACCGAGTGATGCAGATTGAGGTCAAACCGTCTTGGTTCGACCCTATATTAAAGTATCTTAAAGAAGGGTCGCTCCCAGCCGACCGTAGGGAAGCAAGGAAGCTGAGACTGCAAGCTACCCACTATGTGCTGATCGACGACCAGCTCTATAAGCGGTCCTTTTCCATGCCGCTGCTCAGATGCCTCCGCCCGTCTGAAGCTGATTATGCTCTTCGGGAGGTGCATGAAGGAATTTGCGACAATCATCTAGGAAGTCGATCTCTATGCCACAAGGTGCTTTGCCAGGGATATTACTGGCCAACCATGCAAAAGGATGCCGATAATCTCGTCCGAGTCTGTGACCCATGCCAGAGGCACTCCAACATCCAGAGGCTCCCCTCTGCCAGTCTGATCCCTATTTCCTTCGCTTGGCCCTTTGCTAAGTGGGGGATCGACATTCTCGGCCCTTTTCCCCTCGCCACTGGACAGAGGAAGTTCTTATTCGTCGCCATTGATTACTTCACTAAGTGGGTCAAGGCTAAAGCAGTTGCCCAAATAACCAAAGCTCGAGCTAGGGATTTCATGTGGAAATCCATCATTTGCCGTTTTGGTCTCCCGTATACCATCATCACCGACAATGGCAAGCAATTTGATAATCCCAAATTTCAGGAGTTTTGCGAGGATCATGGCATTAGTCATCACCTCACCTCAGTAGAGCATCCGCAAGATAATGGAGAAGCCGAGGTAACAAACCAGACCCTACTTCAAGGGATTAAAGCCCGGCTCACCAAAGCCCGAGGCAGATGGGCGGATGAGCTTCATCATGTTCTATGGGCCTACCGCACCACCAAGAGAATCCCCACCGGTGAGACCCCGTTCCGGATGGCCTTTGGCACGGAAGCCATCATCCCTATGGAGATAGGCCTTCTCTCTCCACGAATGGAAAGCTACTCAGAAGAGGCTAACGACGAGCAGCTCCGCACCAATCTCGACTTGGTGGAAGAGATCAGGGAAAAAGCTCGAATTAGAATGGTCGCGTACAGCAAAGAGTGGCCCGCTATCATGCCTCCAGAGTCAAGGGTAAATCCTTCTCGCCTGGCGACCTTGTTCTCCAGAAAGCATCCGTCTTCAAACCGCTAGAGCAAGGAAAGCTTTCGCCAAACTGGGAAGGCCCCTACCAAGTAGCGGAAGTCATTGGACCTGGCACCTACAAGCTCCAGGATCTATGCGGGAAATCCATTCTCCGGATGTGAAACTCGGACAATCTCTGCGTATACTATCAGTAGGGTACGCCTCTTTGACCTGCCCCGTTTATAACTTTGGCATAGTATTCCTATTATTTATGACATGGTCGCTTCTTTGGAAAAATTGTGATGAGAAATGGATACCTCTAGCTCACTCTCGGCACAACCGAGCTATTTCTCCGAGTTTTCAATTGAATCTCCAAACCTCGGCTAGGTCAAGTCCTACTTTATAAAGACTCGGTATGGCCGAGCACCCCCAGTATGATTAAGAGCCGAACAATCTCCAAAACTTAGTTCGGATTTGGGCAGCTTACAAGCCCCGGCCGAACCAAACGTTCTCCAAAGCTTAGCTCGGATTCGGGCCGCTTACAAGCCCCGGCCGACCTAAGCGATCTCCAAAGCTTCGATCAATTCGGGCCGCTTACAAGCCCCTGCCGACCTAAACGATCTCCAAAGCTTAGCTCGGATTTGGGCTGCTTACAAGCCCCGGCCGACCTAAATGATCTTCAAATCTTAGCTCGGATTCGGGCTGCTTACAAGCCCCGGCCGACCTAAGCGATCTCCAAAGCTTCGTTCGGATTCGGGCCGCTTACAAGCCCCGGCCGACCTAAACGTTCTCCTAAACTTAGCTCGGATTCGGGCCACTTACAAGCCCCGGTCGACCTAAACGATCTCCAAAGCTTAGCTCGGATTTGGGCCGCTTACAAGCCTCGGCCGACCTAAGCGATCTCCAAAGCTTCGCTCGGATTGGGCCGCTTACAAGCCCCGGCCGACCTAAATGTTCTCCTAAGCTTAGTTCGGATTCGGGCAGCTTACAAGCCCCGGCCGAACCAAATGTTCTCCAAAGCCTATCTCGGATTCGGGCCGCTTACAAGTCCCGGCCGACCTAAGCGATCTCCAAAGCTTCGCTCGGACTCGGGCCGCTTACAAGCCTCGGCCGACCTAAATGTTCTCCTAAGCTTAGCTCAGATTGGGGCCGCTTACAAGCCCCGGCCGACCTAAACGATCTCCAAAGCTTAGCTCGGATTCGGGCCGCTTACAAGCCCCGGCTGACCTAAGCGATCTCCAAAGCTTCGTTGGATTCGAGCCGCTTACAAGCCCCGGCCGACCTAAGCGATCTCCAAAGCTTCGCTTCGATTCGGGCCGCTTACAAGCCCAGGCCGACCTAAACGTTCTCCTAAACTTAGCTCGGATTCGGGCCGCTTACAAGCCCTGGCCGACCTAAGCGATCTCCAAAGCTTCGTTCAGATTCAGGCAGCTTACAAGCCCCGGACGACCTAAACGCTCTCTTAAGCTTTGTTCGGACTCGGGCCGTTTACAAGCCCCGGCCGACTTGTCGGTCTCCAAAACGCAGAACATTGTTCGATGGAGACAAACATCTTAGGAATGGCAGCGAAAATAGAAGTTGCAAAAAACCTCCCTTATTTATCATAAAGGAAACAACAAAGAGGAAAAGAAAAGATAAAAAGAACCCTCTGTTGTGGAGATTGTTGAAAAATTGTTGCCCCAATCTTATTGATTTTGATGATTACCAAAAGCCATGAGTATATTAAAAGATGCAATGAATTTATTTACATGAGCAATGAATTTATTTATCATAATCAATGAGTATGTTAAGTATGACTTTAATCAATTGGAAAGTAGCTTCAAGCTCCATGTTTAAGCTTTCAAAAAGAAATTTTTACACTTCATATTGCAATCAATGAGTTTTTGGAACATATCTTGAATTGATTCTTAATGTCAAATTTATTATATTCAAGTCAAAAATTGATTTAAAATTAATCTGGAATGAATTTCAAAGTCAATCAGAAAATTCTCTGATTTTTGATACGTTCCGGAGCTGACTCTAGAGTTTCAGAGTCGACTCCACTCAGTATACAGAGATGTCTATTTTTCTCGAGTTGACCCCTGTGATTTCAGGAGTCAACCCTCAATATTGTCGAGCCGACTCCATGACTGTGGGAGTCGACTCCGCTCAGACTCCAGAGAGTTGTTTTTCTGAGCTCTTCTCGAGTCGACCCCTTGCTTTTCATGAGTCGACCCCCGACTGTCAGGAGTCGACACCTTATTTTTGTTGAGTCGACCCCTTAACTATCTGAATGTTTCTATTTCTGGCATCGCGTCTTCGAGCCGACTCGCCTAAAGTTGGAGCCGACTCTAACAAATCTGGGCGTGATTTTTTCTGAATGCCAACTCAGCGCCAATGGTAAGATTTTTCAATAACTGCTAGATTTCTTTGTTTCTAACGGCTATATTTTTGCAGAGTCTATAAATAGAGAGGCCGTTTTCAAATCAAAGACATATACATATAGATCAAGAGAGAAAAAGAAAAATCTTTCAGAAAGAAGAAAAACAGAGCATCATTTAAAAAATCCAATATTCAAAAATAGAGTGAAAGAAAAGGAGTGAAATCAAAGGAGACTTCATCTGTGCTCAAGTTCATCAATCCAAGAAAGTCTAGAAGAAAATCCAAGAGCCATTCAAGATCAAATCAAGAGATTTTCAACATTCAAAGAAAAGGAGAATAAGCTCAAATCAACTCCAACATTCAATCCGTGAAGAATCTGTGCTGAGGCCCGATTCCACACTTCAAAGGAGTTGAGGAAAAGAAGAAAAGAAGAGAATCCTGCACTCAAATCGAATCTAAACAGGCCCTTCTAAACTTTGCTTTTATATTGAAATATCTGCTCAAAAGGAGTTGTTTTGTACTAAACTCATATTTTATCTTCTGATTTGCTAATTCAATCAGTGGATTGAATTAGTGGAGGTAGTTTACCTCGGCACAAGCTAAGGATAGCTTGTGTGTTGGGTTTTGTGCTGGTGAGCCCGTGTAAAACCGGTTGGGTTCGTTGTGATCCTGGAAAAACAACAAGTTTGGGTTGTAAGCTTGTAAAACAACTCGACTGTAATCGAGAGATTATAGTGTGGACCCAAGTGGAGCTTGGGAGTGGACGTAGGTGTTGGATACACCGAACCACTATAAAATCTTTGTGTTTGCTGTGTTTATTTGTCTCTCTCTCTCTTGCTATTGCGTTTTAACTTAAATTAATTGTGTATCTTCTCATCAATAGTTTAAATTATTTTAAAAGGCTTAATTTTTAAAGAATCCAATTCACCCCCCCTCTTGGGTTGTCATCTGGGCCAACAATTGGTATCAGAGATTATGCTCATTTGTTTTTGATTGATCACATGATCAAGAGCGAAAGATCCAAATGGCAACACAAGCCAGCTCAAGTTTTGCTGAGGGCCATTCCACAAATAGACCACCCTTATTTAATGGTTCCAACTATTCATATTGGAAAGCAAGAATGAGGATATTCATTCAAGCTTCAGATTATGAATTATGGAGTGTCATAATTAATGGACCTAGTACACCCACACACTTAGTTGATGGTTCCATAGTTCCTAAGCCCGAAAGGGATTGGAATGAAAATGATAAAGATGGCTCAGCTTAATGCAAAAGCCATGAATGTTTTATATTGTTCTCTTGATGCTAATGAATTTAATCGTATCTCTACCTGTAATTCCGCTAAAGAGATATGGGATAGATTAAGGTTACCCATGAGGAACCAACCAAGTTAAAGAATCTAAGATTAATATACTTGTGCATAAATATGAATTGTTTAGCATGGAACAATCTGAAACCATAACATGCATGTATACTAGATTTACTGATATTGTTAATGGTTTGAAGAGTCTTGGAAAAACCTATACTAATGATTTGGTTCGCAAAATTCTTAGGTCACTACCAAGATCATGGGAAGCCAAAATGATAGCCATTCAAGAAGCCAAAGATCTAAACACTTTACCTTTGGAAGAGCTTCTTGGATCCCTTATGACCCATGAATTGACAATGAAGCAACATGTGGAGGAGGATAGCAAAAGGAAGAAGACAATTGCCCTCAAGGCTGCAGAAGTTGAAGATAGCAGCAGCGATGATGAGATGATGATGAAGACACAGCTCTTCTAGCAAGAAAATTTAAGAAATTTATGAGAAGAAAGAAACCCTTCCACAAAAAGAAATTTGGAAATAAGATGGAAGGAGAAAAGGAAAAAGATAAGGACAAGGACAAAGAGAAAGACCCTTTGATCTGTTATGAATGTAAGAAACCGGGCATTATAGATATGATTGTCCGCAATTGAAAAAGACTTTCAAGAAAAAGAAGAAAGCGTATGTTGCAACTTGGAGCGACAGTGATGAATCTTCTTTCGAAAAGAAGAACAAAAAGAGGTTGCCAACATTTGTTTTATGGCGAACGACGACGACGAGGTAAGTTCTGAAAACCCTTGTGATGATTTTGCTTTTGATGAATTATTTGAAGCCTTCAATGAACTTGTAGATGATTTTAAGATTTTGAAAAAGAAATATAAATCTCTGAAAACTGAAAACATAAACTTAATTAAAGAGAAAAATGAAGTGATGCTTGCATTAAAGATTTAAAAGGTAAAAAGAAGATGTTTCTTAAAGAAAAGGATGATTTTACTCATGAAATTAATATACTAAAATCTGAAAACGAAAATCTAATAAAAGACTTGAAAAAGCAAATACAAACTCTCTTTGGGAAATGAACAGCATATTGTAGAAAATGAATTTCTAAAGAAAGAACTTAAAAAATACAAAGATATTGTTGATAAATTCACCTTAAGTTCTACTAAACTAAACATGATTTTAGATAGTCAAAAAGCAGTTTTTGATAAGGCTGGATTAGGATATAATACATTTAGAAAACAAAAATCCTTGAAAAACATTTTTGTACGTGATAGCCATAGTAACATCACTTGTTTTAAATGCAATTTAAAAGGGCATAAATCATTTGAATGTAATTTACAAAAACCAAATAAGAATTTAAATTTTAAAGGGAAGAAAATATGGGTTCCAAAAGGAACAATATTTGTTGCTACTAACCATGAAGGACCCAAGAAAGCTTGGGTACCTAAACATAAAGTTTGATTTTATTGCAGGAATGTCTTGTGGCCAAAAGATCAAAGAGAAAGTGGTATCTTGATAGTGGCTGCTCAAGACATATGACGGGTGACAAAGAAGAATTCATCACCCTTGAAGAAAAGAAAGGAGGAGTTGTTACGTTCGGTGATAATGGTAAAGGTCAGATTATGGGCCTTGGTAAAATCCGTATAACTCCATCCACTTTTATAGATAATGTACTTTATGTTGATGGTTTGAAGCATAACTTAATTAGTATAAGCCAATTGTGCGATAAAGATTTTAAAGTATCATTTGAAACCTCTCTCTGCACAGTATCTAATTCCATTGATAATAGCATTGTATTTACTGGTTATAGATATGGCAATGTTTACTTGGTTGATCGAGATAAATTATCTATGAGTGATCATTGCTTAATTGCTGATAATGCTAATATGAATGAAATTGGATGGTTATGGCATCGTAGATTAGGTCATGCAAGCACACACCTAATTTCAAAACTAATTAAAATGGACTTAGTTAAAGGGTTACCTAAAATAGATTTTGAAAATAACAAAATATGTGATGCATGTCAATTTGGAAAACAAACAAGAAGTTCTTTCAAATCTAAAAATATTGTTTCAACTTCTAGGCCATTAGAGCTACTTCACATGGACCTTTTTGGACCAACTAGAACCACAAGTCTAGGAGGAAAGAAATATGGTCTTGTGATTGTAGATGATTACTCTAGATACACTTGGGTATTATTTTTAGCTCACAAAGATGAGACTTTCTCGATATTCCTGAAATTCTTTAAGAAAGTCACAAATGAGAAAAACACTACCATAGTGTCTCTAAGAAGTGATCATGGAACTGAATTTAAAAATACCTATTTAAAAATTTTTGTGCTGAAAATGGTATTAATCATAATTTTTCTGCACCTAGGACCCCACAACAAAATGGTGTTGTAGAAAGGAAAAATAGGACTTTAGAAGACATGGCCCGTACCATGCTATGTGAAAGCAACCTACCAAAGTACTTTTGGGCGGAAGCTATAAACACGCATGTTACATTTTAAATAGAGCCCTAATAAGACCAATACTTAAGAAAACACCTTATGAACTATGGCAAAACAGAAAACCTAATATTAGATATTTTCATGCATTTGGTTGTAAATATTTTATTCATAATAATGGTAAAAATAATTTAGGCAAATTTGATGCTAAATCTGATGAAGGAATATTCTTAGGATATTCAACAACTAGTAAAGCATATAGAGTATTAACAAGAAAACTTTAGTTGTTGAAGAATCCATTCATGTAGTTTTTGATGAATCTTTAGCAACTAGTTTCAAAAAGTTTGATGATGAGGAAGATACAAACATAATTGAGAAAGATCTTGAAAAATTAAATATTGATGTATCTTCAGATCATGAGCAAGAGGCTAAAGATAATGATTCACCTAAGGATGATGATACTAACACTAATCATAATGATATAGATCTTCCTAGAGATTGGAGATGCGCTTATAGTCACCCTAAGGAATTGATTATAGGTGATCCATCTCAAGGAATAAGAACTAGATCATCTATGAGAAATATTAGTAATATCTTGCATTTGTATCACAAATTGAACCTAAACTATTGAAGAAGCTGAAAAAGATAATAATTGGATGTTAGCTATGCAAGAAGAATTAAATCAATTTACTAGAAATAATGTATGGACATTAGTAGAAAGACCTAAAGATCATTCTGTTATAGGATCAAAATGGGTATTTAGAAATAAATAGATGAAAATGGCATAGTAATTAGAAACAAAGCTAGATTAGTTGCAAAAGGATATAATCAAGAAGAAGGTATTGATTTTGATGAAACCTTTGCACCAGTAGCTAGATTAGAAGCCATTAGACTATTACTTGCATTTGCATGTCACATAAATTTCAACTTATTTCAAATGGATGTAAAAAGTGCTTTTTTAAATGGATTTATAAATGAAGAAGTGTATGTAGAACAACCACCAGGCTTTGAAGATCATGAATTTCAAATCACGTTTTTAAATTGCACAAAGCATTATATGGTTTGAAACAAGCACCTAGAGCATGGTATGATAGATTAAGTAAATTCTTAATTGAAAATGATTTTATAAGAGGAAATGTAGATAAAATATTATTTTTGAAAAGAAAAAGTAAAGATTATTAGTAGTTCAAATATATGTTGATGATATTATTTTTGGTGCTACTAACAATCCTCTATGTCAAGAATTTGCTAAGTTGATGCAGGGTGAGTTTGAAATGAGCATGATGGGAGAACTCAACTTCTTCCTTGGACTCCAAATCAAACAAGAAAAGAAGGGATTTTCATCAATCAAACCAAGTACACGAAGGAACTACTCAAAAAGTTTGGTATGGATTCAATGAAACCCCTTGGAACTCCAATGAGTCCTTCATGCAAGTTAGATAAAGATGAGGAAGGTAAGAAAGTTGATCAAAAGTATTATCGAGGTATAATCGGATCTCTACTCTACTTAACTGCTAGTAGACCTGATATAATGTTCTCTGTTTGTCTATGTGCTAGATTTCAATCAGAACCTAAAGAATCTCACTTAATTGCTGTTAAAAGAATATTAAGATACTTAAATGGAAAAAAAATGTAGGCTTATGGTATTCTAGAGACTCAACATTAAACTTAATTGCATATTCTGATTCTGATTATGCTGGATGTAAGTTAGATAGGAAAAGCACAAGTGGTGCATGCCAATTCTTAGGAAGTAACTTAATCTCATGGTTTAGCAAAAAGCAAAATTCAGTTGCATTATCAACTACTGAAGCTGAATATGTTGCAGCTGGAAGTTGCTGTGCTCAAATCCTATGATTAAGAGACAACTTGAAGACTATGGTATCACACTTGACAAAACACCTATAAAATGTGATAATACAAGTGCAATTAATCTAACAAAAATCCAATTCAACATTCTAGGACAAAACACATAGAAATTAGATATCATTTTATTAGAGAACATGTAACTAATGGAGAAATATGTCTTGATTATGTTAATACTGAAGAACAATTAGCAGATATATTTACAAAACCCTTGAGTGAAAAAAGATTCTGTTATCTTAGAGGAGAGTTAGGGATTTGTGATCCATTAGAATGATTTTGAAACCCCTAAGAAAAATTATCTAGAACTCTTTCTATTCTTTGATCTTTAAGGAAATCTTATCTAGAATTCATATCTAATTGATCTATTAAAATCCAATGATTTTTTATCAATTTTTATGATCAATATCCGGACACATTTCAGATTCTCTGAAACTTTATGTTTTTGCTCTGAAATGGTCTCGGAGCCGACTCGATCAGTATCGGAGTCGACTCCATGTTTCTGCTGAAACTCTGGAGCCGACCCCATCTCTATGCGAGTCGACTCCACTTCGGGTAGGTTTCTGTGACTACCCGGAGTCGACTCCACACTTTGCGGGAGCCGACTCGAAGTGGTCCCAGGTCGATTTATCTAGGGCAGAGTCGACTCCTCGTTCATTCTATCTTCTCAAATCAATCAAAACTCTCTCCAAAGTTTTTCCCAACCTACCAAATCCTTAGAAACCCTTGATTAACCTTTCCACTAAATCAATGGCACCTAAAACCCATGGTTCTAGCCTTGGAGCGGCCGGGATGAAAAGGAAGAAGGCGGTGAAGAAGACAGTGAGGCGTCCCGCTCGCGAACCGTCTCCGAGCATGGATTCCACCTCGTCCTCTTCAACTCCGAGTGCTTCTCCAGCTATGGCCACATCTCAGGTAGACCGCCTAGCCGATAGAGTGATTACAACCGGAGAAAAGTTGATTTTGAACTATTTGAGGCAGAAGGTTTTCTTGTAGGAAGACATTAATTGAAATGGGATGGGAGAAAATGTGTTCATTAGATTGCCCAACCTACCCAGCCTTGGTTAAAGAGTTTTATAAAAATCTGTCAAGAGGAGATAATGGATTGGTCAGCGTGATTAGAGGAAATAGGATAAATGTGACAGTGGATTTACTCTCAAGACTTTTGAATCTTCCAGTGTCAGGTCCTTCTACATTTTCACCTGATGATAGGAGCCCGGCTTTGTCAAGATTGTTAAATAAAGAAATTGTTGGTTTTGAAGAAGTCCAAGCAAATCAACTATCTTTGGAATTAAGGCTTCTCCATAACATATGTAGTAGGATTCTATTCCCTAAACTGGGAGGTTTGATTATGTATCTGAGAGAGACATTTTGTTATGGATGCTGTAGTGGCTGAAAGACCTATCAATCTTCCGAATATGATAATTTGGTACATTGCTGACTGTGGGAGCAAGAGGAAATCAAGTCTACCCTATGGCATGATATTAACTAAGATTTTCAAAGCCAAGGGATAATCATTTCCGATAGTGAGCCAATGAGAAATTTGAGACACACTGATTACTATAGCTTGGCTACTATTCATAGGATGGGATTTGTGAAGAAAGATGGTAGATGGGAAAGGAAAAGTCAGTTGGAAGATAGAGCCGCTGATGTTGAGGCACCTGGACCTTCTGTTAGACATTCATCACCTGTGCCTCCTAGTTCTTCTGTTCAGTTCCGGCCCCTTCTCCTGCTCCAATGATTGATCAGCCATCTTCTTCATCAGTTGGTTTTTCGAATCTTTAGTTAGAGCAGCTCAAGAGTCTTCTTGATGCTCAAGAAGATAGAATGAAGACTGAGTTTGATAATAAATTCATGAATCTTAAAGAAACTCTCTACTCATTAGATGATTGAATTACCAAGATTGAATCTACTCTTAGCTCCTCTACTGAGTCTTTAAGTGGTGATTTAAAGAATATTTTTGAAGAACTTAAAGACATTTGTGGAGATGGTGAGACTTATGCAAAGTGCAATGCGAGCTTCAAGACAAGATTTTAACTGCTTGTACTTTTATGGACGAAAGACTGAAAGATTATGTCAAGCTTCAAACTGATGGAATGAAGAACATTGTAGATCATTTAACAAGAATGTAAGGACACATTTTTGATGTAATGGATGTTTAGTCTTTGCAATGTAATGAAATTTATATTATGTTTTACATTTTGATATAATGATGTAATGGAAAGTCAGTTTTGAATGTTCAATGAAGTTTGAGTTTGATTGTGCTTCTCTTATTTATCAATGAATCCCAGTTTATGTTAAAGCATATCTTAAATCCTGAATGTGATTGTGTTTGATACTTCTCTACCTTTTTGTTGATAACAAAAAAGGGGGAGAGTTTTATACATGACCGTATATGCATGTCATTATATATGCATATAATAAATAATTGAATGGGAGAAAGAAGGGAGTAATAATTAAACATTACACATACAGAGAAAGGATGAAAATGCAATTTAGATGAAAATGCTGAATTTTGACATTAAACTGTGTATGAGTTTAAATTGAATGAATGGGATATTTATTTGAGTTTCATAGGGGGAGCTACCTCATTCAGGGGGAGCCTAACTATGAAAATAAAATAAATTCTTCAATTAATCATGCATATACTCAATGTTTTTGTCATCATCAAAAAGGGGGAGATTGTTGGGGAGATTGTTGAGAAATTGTTGCCCCAATCTTATTGATTTTGATGATTACCAAAAGCCATAAGTATATTAAAAGATGCAATGAATTTATTTACATGAGCAATGAATTTATTTATCATAATCAATGAGTATGTTAAGTATGACTTTAATCAATTGGAAAGTAGCTTCAAGCTCCATGTTTAAGCTTTCAAAAAGAAATTTTTACACTTCATATTTCAATCAATGAGTTTTTGGAACATATCTTGAATTGATTCTTAATGTCAAATTTATTATATTCAAGTCAAAAATTGATTTAAAATTAATCTAGAACGAATTTCAAAGTCAATCAGAAAATTCTCTGATTTTTGATACGTTCCGGAGCCGACTCTAGAGTTTCAGAGTCGACTCCACTCAGTATATAGAGATGTCTGTTTTTCTCGTGTCGACCCCTGTTATTTCAGGAGTCGACCCCCGATATTGTCGAGCCGACTCCATGACTGTGGGAGTTGACTCCGCTCAGACTCCATAGAGTTATTTTTTCTGAGCTCTTCTCGAGTCGACCCCTTGCTTTTCATGAGTCGACCCCCGACTGTCAGGAGTCGACACCTTATTTTCGTTGAGTCGACCCCTTAACTATCTGAATGTTTCTATTTCTAGCATTGCGACTTCGAGCCGACTCGCCTAAAGTTGGAGCTGACTCCAACAAATCTGGGCGTGATTTTTTCTAAATGCCAACTCAGCGCAAACGGTAAGATTTTTCAATAACGGCTAGATTTCTTTGTTTCTAACTGCTATATTTTTGCAGAGTCTATATAGAGAGGCCGTTTTCAAATCAAAGACATATACATATAGATCAAGAGAGAAAAAGAAAAATCTTTCAGAAAGAAGAAAAACAGAGCGTCATTTGAAAAATCCGAGATTCAAAAATAGAGTGAAAGAAAAGGAGTGAAATCAAAGGAGACTTCATCTGTGCTCAAGTTCATCAATCCAAGAAAGTCTAGAAGAAAATCCAAGAGCCATTCAAGATCAAATCAAGAGATTTTCAACATTCAAAGAAAAGGAGAATAAGCTCAAATCAACTCCAACATTCAATCCGTGAAGAATCTGTGTTGAGGCCCGATTCCACACTTCAAAGGAGTTGAGGAAAAGAAGAAAAGAAGAGAAGCCTGCACTCAAATCGAATCTAAACAGGCCCTTCTAAACTTTGCTTTTATATTGAAATATCTGCTCAAAAGGAGCTGTTTTGTACTAAACTCATATTTTATCTTGTGATTTGCTAATTCAATCAGTCGATTGAATTAGTGGAGGTAGTTTACCTTGGCACAAGCTAAGGATAGCTTGTGTGTTGGGTTTTGTGCTGGTGAGCCCGTGTAAAACCGGTTGGGTTCGTTGTGATCCCGGGAAAACAACAAGTTTGGGTTGTAAGCTTGTAAAACAACTCGACTGTAATCGAGGAGATTATAGTGTGGACCCAAGTGGAGCTTGGGAGTGGACGTATGTGTTGGATACACCGAACCACTATAAAATCTTTGTGTTTGCCGTGTTTATTTGTCTCTCTCTCTCTCTTGCTATTGCGTTTTAACTTGAATTAATTGTGTGTATCTTCTCATCAATAGTTTAAATTAGTTTAAAAGGTTTAATTTTTAAAGAATCCAATTCACCCCCCCCCCCCTCTTGGGTTGCCATCTGGGCCAACACCCTCACAGGGGCTTATCGTCTTTCCCATGAGCCATCGAGCCCTCCTCACGCCGAGCCAACTCTGCGACCTGTTGACGAAGGGACGCTATTTCCCCTTCCTGCCGGCTGATAACACGGTGAAGGAGCTCGACCTCCCTCGATGAAATGGCCAAATATCGCTCAGTCATTCTTTGAAGCTGCTCATGGCTCGTGAACGCCGACGCCAGAACCACTCCATCAATAGTCACTGCAATGCGACTCCCCGGGAGTCCCTGCGGTCGTTAGCACTACCGTTCGGCCCTTGAGTCGATCGCCTTTTGCCGTCGGAGGCCATATCCACACTCAATAGTCGTTGGGAGACTAGCTGAAAGGATGACCGGCACAGGCATCCCTCTCGTCTATATTTAAACCACTCCTGGCGAGTATTTCGATCACTCGAGTCATTAATCTCGACCCGTGGAAACTCACCACGCGTCATCGCCTCAGTAGGCACTTGCGGGAGACAAGGGGTCACGCCCCCTCATTAGGGAAGATTGGGAAGCATCGACGAGGTACGCGGGGAACTCCCCCTTTTTCTAGGGACCAGGCTCCCTCCGGTTTGCCAAACCCTTCTGAAATAAATGTCCTCGAGAACCTGCCAGACTCCCTCGAATTGGGCATCCTTGAAAAGACGCAAAAAAATGCGTCAGCAATCAGCGCTAGCTCGCCTCCCTTGAGGATAACCAAGTCATAAACTTCGGACGCCCCCATGCGTCGCTCGGATAACCCTCATCCTCTTTGGCAGCCTGCACCAGAATCTACATTTGCTGCAAGAGCCAAACAAAATATCATACCTCGGCAACAATCGAGTGATGATATCCTTTATACCTCGGCAACAACCGAGTGATATCCTGAAGATTCGGCATAGTCGAGTAATCTCTCCATCGCTCTGACGTGGCTAAGGCGTCCTATTATACCTCGGCGGAGGCAAACGACCTCCCATTACTCAACAGCAAAGGCATGTCACGAACTGTCTTTCCCTGCCGAAATGCCTGCCTCTATAAACAAGATCATGCCTACCTCATGAGTCCACAGGATCACCCAGGTCCCTCTTTGACTCAATCATGGTCTCCGCTGAGGACCGGACACTGGCCTTAGCAAGAACTAAGCCGCGATGATGCTATCGAAATATGCTACAGCATAAAAAGCATAATATGGGAGTAACAACTCTCAGCACAGAAGAGGTAGAGACTAAAGAAAGAAGGAATGAAAACTTTCTTTATTTCCTCATCAAAAGAAAAGTTACAACCTCCTACGAGAAGTTACAAGTGCATCAAAGCACAGGAAATAAAAACGAGTACATAGCTCGGCCGAACTGCTTCAGTCAGTTTTGGTTAATAATGACATTTCGGCGTCTGACCCAAGAAATCAGGCAAATCAGACAGCTCACCCCGAACCGCCGGCTAAGGCCGATCCAGCACTCCACGGGTCCTCTGGATGAATTAAGGGATCCAAAAAGAGACGCAGACCCGTGGACGCTGATGCTGAGGAAGCTTCCCCCCGGGTGGAATGCTGGGTTGCAGGTCGCCGCCCGATTGAGAGAGCTAGGGGACCATCAGCCCCACGCTGCTCTCAACTCCCTCTCCACGCGGCAAAGGATTCCCCTCAGAGAAGAGCCAAGAATCCAGCCCGAGGGAGAAGGGAGTCCATGCGCGCTACGGGGGTACATGTGCACTTCCTACCCTGCGACCCTCGTAGCAAACCACAAAGGACACATAGGATGCGCATATGTGCGCTCTTCGTGTGATCTCTGTGGACCTTCTGTGCGCTCTCCATATGATCTCCGAAACTCCTCCCTTAAGGACGAGCCGCTTTTCAATGACTCATTCATCACCCAGCTATCCGGGGGAAGACGACTCGCAAAAAAAAAACTCAGTCCCTTCGCTCTAAGCCTCAGGGATACAGGCATCATGAAAACTTTCACAGTTTGCAGAGAAGAAAACTTTGGGGATGGCCTAACACGGCCCCTTCCTCCCCTTCTTATAGGCAAAATGAACCGGGAGCAGATATTAAAGTAGAAAGCCCCGAGATTCAAATATCCAATCCACGCTGCCACGTGGCCTCCTAGGATGAAAAGAGCGCTCTTCTATGCGCGCCAAACGTGTCACTCAGTCCATGATGTACACCAGAGGATCTCCTCTGATCCCGGATCATGGGTCATAATTGCAGAAAATCGTCCGCTGATCTTAAAGATACGGGCAGACCTGGGAAACCGCCCGGTGAAAATGATACCCTCCAATGGCAAACGAGCGCCTACGTCGTACGTTGAAACAACCTGTGTTGGGAAAGATCGACGAGATAAATGCCCCTGGAAAGTACCGAGGCAACCTTTTGCTGGCTACAAAGCCGTATTATCTACTTCGGCAAAATGAAGGTCGACTTGCCTTGAAAAAGACAAGGCACTGACAGAGTAATAAAGAGGCGCGGAGGCCAAGTACTCCTCGATAAAGGTGTTTCAATATTCCCCGCTCCGGCCTAACTGCCTGTTGTATCCGGGCATGAACCTGGACATCGCCTTGTGCTTCCATCCAAGGCAAATCCGCTTTCATACTTCGGAACAAACCGAAGTATCCCTTTTCAGTCCAGCAAGACTGAGTGTTATCCTAAACTCCTATCCGGACTGAGGTAGCTGCCTTTATCTCAACGACGACGAAACACTCTTTATACATGACTGAGGTAGATGCCTTGAACCTTACCGAGGTGGCCAAGAATCCCCCAAGAGAGTGGCTCACTTATAAGACTTGCACGGTGAAAGCAAGCATTTCAAAAACAGCAGCAAGCACAAAAGCTACGAAAACTTTTCTCTTCATTCATCATAGAAAGGGCAACAGAAAAGAAAGAAAAATACATCGGCCCTCATAGGGGCTTGTCATTTTCTCCAGGAGCTATTGAGCCCTCCCCTCGCTGCAGAGCCGGCTCGCCCACTAGTTGCTTAAGGGACGCCACCTGCTTCTCCAATCGGCTATTAGCCTCGTGGAGGAACACAATCTCCCTGGTAGAGACAACCATGTATTGCTCGATCGCCTTTTGCAGTTGCTCGTGACTTGTAAACGATGATGCCAGGACTTCCCTGTCAATGTTTATCCTAGTACAGCCCCTGCGGGTCCCCCAATGGGCATTGACGCTATCGACTGGTGCTCCGACTGATCTCCCTTCATCCACGAAAGCCATCTTGCTATCACAAGTTTAGATAAACCAACAAATGATCGGCAGAGGAAATGGTTTGCGATAGCCTACCATCCACTGGTATTTAAACTACTTCGGGCGAGTACCCTAATCGCCCGAGTCATCAGCTCCAACACCACTGCCATAAAGCCTCGCCACGCGTCGTCGCTTCAGTGGCTGCTCACGGGAAGCGAAGAATCGCTCCCTCTTCATCGAAAAGGACAAGTAAATGATGGTGGAAAATTCAACAAACCCCCTTTTCGGGATCAAACTCCCTCCAAAGGCGCATCCACTTTCTCGCCTTGATCAGACCAAACTATCTAACATCAGCTTCAATCGAGCTATTCTCATATCTCGGTCCTGCTCGATCTACCCTTATACCTCGGCCTTGACCAGGATGTTTATTCAGGTCCGAGCTAAGTCGACCAAACAATGCGGATAGGCCATGAGCTGCCCGTGGTCGAGAAAAAAACTTGAGACAAAAAACCATTCATAAAAACAATCACGCAGAAGAAAAAGGTCCATTTCTTGAAAACATCAACCGGGTTACAAGTTTGAAAGACAAAAACATACAGATAACCCTTAAGAATCAGGGTTGGGAATGGCCCCAGCGGCCTCGGCAGCTTCCTCGGTGATGTTCAGGGGAGCTTGACTTGTCTCATCCTTTTCAAACACTATTGTTTCCCCGGTGGTATGACGAGTATGCCCTTCGGGAGCCGCGGCCACACTAACATCCGGAACAACGTCAAGATCGGTGTCCGAAACATTGATATATTCGTCCTCTTCATCCCCTGGGGAACAAGCTTCGAAGGTTTCAACATCCAAGAAGGAGATGTCCTATTCTGGATGCTCCTTGGATATCTTACTTCGAGTTTCCTCTACACCAAGTTGGTAGGCGTCGACACAGGTTGCATCTTGTTCGCTTCTGAGTAGAGCGAGCCGCATTTCAGTTTCAGCAACTTGACCCCGCAGTAAGGCAATCTGCTCCTCGGTCTCACTGACCCGTCTCTCAAGCTCTAAGTTCCTCCCTCGGCTAGATGCCAGTTCCCCTTGCAAGGACTATGTCTGACTTCGATTCTCCAGCTCCGCCTTCTTCATCTGTAAAAATAGAATTAGTCGATGCCACGATGAGCCAGTAAAGGAAGCTAAAATAGAATTAGCCGATGCCACGATGAAAACATCCTGCCATCACGAAGGACCTCCAAATCCTCCTCCTCCTGTTCAGATAGGGTTGGATGTGCTTCCACATTCCGAACAAAGTTTCCCCATCCCCGGGGAAAATCGAAGCCAATGTTCCCCTCGGCAATAAAGAATCTGACCTTCCACTCCTTTATGGAAGATGGTTTGTCCGTTATCGTCTTGAATGACCTCCGAGGTCCGATATAAGGCCACTCCGATTTCCTCCCAGATATCAAGTGGAAACAGGCACGAAAGAGAGGAAGAGTTGTCGTTACTTGAATCCAGCTACACATTGAGATAAACTCGATGACGTTGCGCCAACTGTTGGGAGCTACCATCGTCGGGCAAACGTTGTAGAATCTCATGATCTCCTTCACCAAGGGATGTAGGGGAAATCGGAGGCCCATCTTCAGGCTGTCTTCATAAAGAAAGACCCCGTTCTCCAGATCCTGCGAAACCCTATGCTCGGGCTTCGGCAATCTCAGAAGAACATTCGAGGGAATGTCGTACTGT
>UESW01002524.1:39832-104852 GCA_900491605.1 Calamus simplicifolius | reverse complement strand
ATACCAACGTTCGATTCAGTAGATCTGACCGTGGCCCTTATTAGCAATTATATAGATGGCACATTATCCCATGCCTTGACAAATATATGCCACCATGTTAGCCCTGCAGCATAAGAGGTTCCGTCGCTGTATCTGAGCGTTCTATTGAAGAAGAATTCTGATGAACAATATTGAAAAAGACGAATATTTACGGTCGAAGGATCCGGGGCTTTGGACCTTCAGGAAAAGAGTTTTAGAACTAGTCTGCAAACTGGTTAGATCTCAAAGCAAAGTTAGTTCAGGGGGACATCTTATTCAGTGGATTTGATGGGCTACCAAACTGTGTGTTAGCTAATGGTTCAGAACAACAAAACGAACAAAAAATAATTCTTCGAATATGTGTTAGCTATAATATATATAGTTCAAAACAACAAAAGGAACATAAAATAATTAGCATCCTTTGAGTAGCGAGGAAAAAGTGACAGGAACATGAGGGATTTTGAGGTTGATTTGCTTGAAGGTAACGAGTAAAAGGTTTTTTGTACCCTTCTTTTTTCTATGTTTGGATAAGTACAATCTATCAAACGCCAACATCCCTATCTGGGGTGCACCAAAACTACCGCTTCTCATCAACGTAGTCTCCAACCTGATCTATTATTTTGATTTTAAATCTTATTTTAGTTATACACAGATCATCTTGAAATGTATTTTTCTTTATAACCACCAAGAAAGAAATGTAGTTTTCAATGGCCGCTGTTCTATACCATGTGCTCATTTTATTTTTTATTTTTATATTTTCGGGGTGAGACCAATGAGTCCTATTGATCAAAATGATGTAATTGGTGAGAGACAGATGTAAGAATGTAAATGAGCTGGCCTATAGCCATGCAAATCTTAAACTATTGACGCTAGATTGTAGCTTGGCAATATAAAAAAATTTAATTTGAGATTTGATCCACCACACAATATCCGATCCATCTTATCCATTCTCTTTAGTTTTTTTTTTTTTTTTTACCGTGCACAGTTATCTTCAATTATATAAAATTATTTCTTGCTGTTATCTTTATATTTCATATTATGTGATTATTTTCTTATGGTACATAATAAAATTTTTTAACCATTAATTTTTACATAGTTAACCAAGTTATATATTTACTTGTGTTATGGCAACATCTAGATAGCACAATATATAAGATGCAAATGTATATAAAAGATTAAGAAAAGAAAAAAATAACATAAAACACATAAAATATATGGTTTAGCTACTATTCACATCATTAAATGAAGGAGGGAAAAAATTCTATTTATTGAAAGATGAAGTATAAAATATAATAAAATTTTAAAAAATATTAACCTCATTTAGTTTATCGATAACTTTCTAAAATATAATTTTATATTAGGCTTGAACTACACTACCATTTTAGGTTCCATGAAATTTTTCACTCATTTTTTTTAAAAATATGTAGTTCGATCACAAATCATCCGAGCTTAGAAATTCAAGACACATCTAAAGACACACATTTAAAAACTTACAACAAATAAACAGCACAATATTGGAAATTTACACCTGATCTTTCATTTTAACAGGCATTAATTTGTTATCAGTCTTTGCGCAGAAAAAATAACATATGGTTGCCATTAGGAAAGGGCCACAGGAAAGTGGAGCCATGTTGCTGTACCCCGTGGAGCTCCATTGACAGTGCACTACCATGCCAAGAACATGACATGCATGCAACTGAGCGATGCTACTGAAGCATCCACTCACTCTTCGAATTCACGTCATGGCACATTTTTAAGACATGCAGTTTTAATGTGACATAAATCAGAGGGACTGGGCTCAGTTGGTGGATGAAGCTCATAAAATTACAGTACGGTACGTGTGCTGTTAATCATCACCAGCGTTGCCTACGTACCTGATTGTAGTTGATAATTGCATGCAAGGCCGTCATTATTGGCGTCATCGACCATCTTGTATATGCGCTTCACTGGACTCGTCGTCCCTAGTAAAATATAATACATCAAAATATAAGCAATAAACAGTAAAATAGTCTCAACATAAATGATTATATGTATCATGAGAGTCCTAATGTATTATTACAAACTCTGTTTTGAAAAAAAGAATGTAATATACTAGTAAAATTTTTCTACATAAAGCCAACCACAAAAATACATTAGCTTTTAAGAAAAATTGTTCCCTTTGGACAGATAAATCCCTGAAGCCAATGCACATTATAACATAAAATATTTCATGTCGATTCATAGAATTACAATACACAATAACTTCCTTTGGATATGTTATTATATGATGCTGTAACTTAGAATCTTGTTACTACAATATAGAAAGTATTATACAAGCCTCAATAAATAAATTGGTAGCTAAAAACCTGCATCAGCTTGTAAAGTCCTTTCAAAATGAGAGAAACATATTGCTTACAATAGTATGTATGCTAACCAAATATATGCAAATGACCGCTCAATATAAGGCACATAAACTGTGTATACTTTTTTGAATCATAAACTAATATTTAATTATATTCGAACTATATGTTTTGAATTTTATCAGCATTAATTATGTTTTATGCATATATTCTTTATATAAGAGCACAAAAATCATTTACTATAAGTTAAACAAGAAATATACATTATATTAAAATTATATGAAGCCGAAAATAATATACAGTCAATATAAATTTTAAAATATGGCATAAATCAACAGCAACTAAATAATAATAATAATCGAACTATATAGTATAAAATAAAATAAATATAGTGATAATTATTATTATAATCAATAAGCTTAAATTTAATTTTAGGTTGTAATCAATCCGGGCTCTTATTTAGAAATGGGCCCATAATAGAATAAGGCCCATGACATTCTAATAAGGTCCATCGTGCCCTTGCCCGCCCGCTGGCTACCTCACCCATCTTCCTCGGCCCCATCACCGTCGCTGCAAACCATTCAGCCCATATATCCGGTGACAGAGCACGGCCATGACCCGATGCTGACACAATCCCTCACAGTCGTCCCACCGGTGAAGTGAGGACGTCAGCGCCTGGCTCGTTGGAGTAGATGACAGTGATGGCTCATCAAATAGGGGAGGGAAAGAGCCGAAGGACTTTATCGGATGCAAGCCATTTTTTTAATAAAAACTGATCTAGTATTAAGAAGAAAACATCCATGAGATTCCGAAGAAATCCTATAGATTTCAGCCCAAACAACCCAGGCTTTTTTAGATTAGGTTATAAATATGATTATAAGAAAAATTCATATTTGACCGATAAATAGCAGACATCTATAAAAACAAAATATAAAAAATTACTATTGTTATTTGTTGTTAATGAAAGTTATTAGCATTTGTAATCACTGATTGGTTCTATATTAATAAGGGCCATAACGACTACTATGATTCGATATTGATAGTTTTCGTAGGACCAAATTATTTTTGGAAGTATTATATCAAGGAATCAAATGTTTTAAAAATTTTATGGCCATACGAAGTTTAATCCTAAATATCATTTTTAAAATAAATAAATATTTTTAAAATTTAATCAACTAAAATTAATATTGTTCAAATGAAAGAATATTAAAAATTTATGGGCTATCATTAATTATTATGATTTTAATTTTAAAAAATGGATCAAACGAATTTGGTTTAATCTAAAATCAAATATTAAAATATCATTTTTCTTGAAAAATAAAATTTTAAGTTTTAAAGGTTTTTTAAAATAATAACTAAAATTAAAGGTTTAATCTAAAACCAATTATGAGTCCCTCAGCCACCCACATCCCAAAGATAAAAAAATTAATTAAAAATATAGATGTCTTATGTAGAACTTTATATAATTAAATCTTCGTTTCCTCATATATCTTGCATTTTTTTAAATATAATATAAAAATAATTTATTAAATAAAATAATTAAAAAATTATAACTAGCTTATTCGCTAAGTTTTTTCATTATCTGTTAGTTTTAGTTTACAGATGTGAAACCGTATAATGTTATTATGGATGAAGGATAATGTACTATACAAAAGGCATCGACATGATCTCATTAATTTTGCATCAATTAGTAAGTTTTTTTTTTTAATTCTTGCATCCAACCTAGTAAATACTTTTGGATTATCGGTTATTTATACATAACCGTACATCTAATTTACACATATCGGTTATTTATGCATAACCCTACATCTAATTCACATTACATCTAATTTGCACATATCCATTATATCCGTTACATTGGATGATTTTGTAAGGCAAGATTGAATTTGTAAGGTAAGATTGAATTTATATATCCTAATACCCGGTCTATCATTATTAAATATAAAGATAATGTGATCTAACCTCTAAAAAGTCTAATCCTCATTCTTTTGTTTTTAAAAGATATTTTGTTTGTAATCTTCATTCCTTTCTTTTTAAAACATATCTTGTTTTCTCTTTATCAAATAATTTTTTTGCTGAGAAAATTTATCTAATATTTTGTTTTGTGATGGGAGGGTTGACGAAAAAAAATTGAGCGAGGAGGCTAATAATATATCCCATCTTTCAATGCACTGTCACATCCCGTAATTAAGGCGGACTCGGTTTTTGAGTTTTTAGCGTTATGCCGTCTACCACTTTACCTATTTGCCTTTGTTTCCAAACACCTTTGTCTTGCTTTCAAGCACCTTGCCCTTGTCTGCCTTGTTTTCAAGCATCACAAAAACCATTGTATGCTTATCAACTACGAGATTAAAGAGAAGAAGAAGCCTCCATTGATCATAGACCTTTACATCAAGAAATCCATCCCATCAATGCCAACCCTTACAATAATCACAATACTTCTTAAAACCCCTTAAACTAAACCCCTTAAACTAAACGTCCATCCCCATAGAAATAACTTGGCGGCATGCTCTCATAAGATACTTCTCAAAACCCTCAAGCTAAACCTCCATACCCTTGGAAGCAATTTTTCATCTTCAATGATTTCCTGAATCCTCGTAACATGTCTCGTTACTTATAATACTGGAATGAATATTATTCCTTTTAAAAATAATTAAAACTTCCTTTTAAAAATAATTAAAACTTCATATGTTTGAATCCTCATTTCCTCCAATATCTAACTTTTTAAATATATAATATAAAATAACTAATGAAATAAAATAATCATAATTTCCTTTAATATCTAACTTTTTTAATATATATAATATAAAATAACTTATGAAGCAAAATAATCAAAGAAAATATTAGATAAGAAGAATGAAGTGAATTCTTTTTTCATTTGTTTGTGTTAATTTATAGACATTAAACATTATAATGTTAACATCTATCTAACATGATATATCATACAAAATGCATCGACTTAATTTCGTTACTTAAAAAATATATATAAAACTTATGGGTTAACTTTTGCATCCGTTAACTATACTCTATACTCTTCTACGTTCAAATTACGTTTGCGCTAATTTTCACCCTTGGGAAGTAAATGCTAATTTTCATCATTGAGAAGTAAATAATGGGCTAACATATTTTAAGCGCATCCTTTCACCGCTTTAAAAGTAGGCCCACTAATCCAAACACCTTAGTAATGTAACGGACTGGAGATGAAACTGAACGCGCTCTAATTCTATCCATTTAATGGAGACAGGAAAAATTCGAAAACTCTAATCTTATTCTTTTACTGGTAGGTTAAAAACTATTTTTTTAAATGTTTTTCTATCTTACCTTCGCTGATAGAGATGAAGAGGGAAGCGGCGAATGATGGAAAAGGGTTTGAGAAGAGATCGCGCGAAGATGGCGATGATATGCTCATCTTCAACGCCGTGAATCTTCGTAATAACGTCAAATCTATGTATTGCAGGTCCAATCTCATCCCGTAAATCCATAGTTTCTAATGGTTTCTAGTGACGGTTATTGAGAGTTTACTTTGTTTAATTCATGATGCTGGCAAGTTGTTCATTAGTAATGTGAGGGTAATTTTTGTTCATTGTGGCCAAAATATGTAGTGTATGATGATCTCAAAAGGTTCGATTTTCCCTTTAGAGCATCCTATGCTAATTCTGCCTCCTAGGTGTCCCCGTGATTAAAGTAGGAGTAGTTCTATTGATGAAGATTAAGCACAACAAAATAGGAGGTGGATGGTCTAAGAAATTGTGTTGCCAAATAAACTAATTCCTTTCAACCCTTTGGGAAGAATGCGAGGTTTGATTAAAGTGTTACAATTATCTCTTAGGAATAAATTCCAAGCTAAAAACTTCTTGAATGCTTTTAAAGAGCATCACGAATTTTCTGAAATTTGTAGTAGATGATGCATAATGTCCAAAAATGTCGCAAACTGATGATATAATTAGTTATGCGTCGAGATGCTGCTTCTTTGTTTTTCTCTGAGGTAACGTGGCATAGGGTTGAGGAGGAAGTCCCACCCAAATTAAGTTAACCAAGCCCAAATAATGGGATGCACCTCTCAGAACTTGAACCCGGAAGCTCCTCCAAATGTGGGAAGGTTGTAGTCACTGCTCACCAGGTTCATTGTCAAGACTCAAGATTCCAAGATTCCTTCTTCAAAGGTTCCTCTTAGTAATGGATGTGGTAATTTTATGAAGAGAGGAAGGACAAGTTACATGGAAATGGTAAGACCTGGTCGTGTAATTTAATCTTAGATATGTTATCAAAATTGTGGATGAAGGATTGAGCTTTTAAATTTTATTTACTAATTAATATGAGGTAAGTCATTTGAAGAGACTTATTTCATATTTTTATTACGAGAAGACTTTCATGGTCACTATTATTGTTCAGTAATTAATTTTTGGTTATACAAAGTGGCTTTTTTTTGGTGATGTTACAAAATGTACACATATTAATTTTAGGCAAGTAACTGTCTTAAACTTGAATTTGTGGCATGTTTTGACTTACTTTAGCTACTTTTGGAGTTATGGTGCTTACAACTCTATTTGCTTACTAAGGAAGTAAAAAAGAGAAGAAACTTGAAGTTTGGGAAAAACAAAATTCAAGAGGAAAAATGGAATTTTAAGGTTTTCCGTATAATGCATAAAACCTTTTCTTCGTTGTGATCTTTAGAAAAATCAAAGGAAAGTAGATTAGGTCAAAATTACTCATGTTATAAGCTCTAACTACACGTCTTGCTATACAATTTTGTTTGTTTAGCTAGACTTCAAAAAATTCTAAAATTCCTTACCCCTTCTCTTTTCCTTGTATTTTCCTTCCTTCCATTCTTTACCTGTCAATTAAATAGAACCTAAAAGTTGAAATTCTAGTGACAGGATTCGTATTAGAGCATGAGTTGCTTGAGGATTAATTTTAGTGTCTTCATCACTTTTTCAATTAATACCTCCAATTTCTTAGAATACTTAAAGGGATATGTTTATGTTTTTTCCTAAAAGAAAAAGAAAAGAAGGAAAGAAGAAAGGAAGAAATGTGTGGTAGCCCAACTACAAAGGCAAGAGAGATTTTTTTTTTGGTTTATCCCTAGTTGTAGGAGAGAGAATGTGGTAATCTGTAAATAATTGGCTGGATTTAACGGAACCTGTATTTTTGTTTTTTATTTTTTATGATTAATTTCATGTTTATTTAGGCTTTTGAATAAATTTGAACTTGAGAATTTGCACATTATTTGTTGATTTAACTCATTGATTTACCGCATTATCTAAATATAATTTGTATTTAGATTTTCCCTTTTTTGATTTTTTATTTTCAATTTATGTTAGTTGAATTCATAAATGGTAACATAAGATTGATGTTAGATCAGAGATCTTTCTAGCCATGTGCAAGGGACCAGAAGCTCCAATAAGCTATATTGTTCATCCAAAAGCTCCTCATTCACTTGTTCCATCTGAACCAAACTCCAAAACCCATGGCCTTTGAACAGCAGACTTCCCTTTTCTTTGGTCCTGCATGTTGTCAGAGGGAATGACTGCAATGCCAGCCTTTCTGGTTGGTTTGTCACAGACACTTTGTTTACATAGGGCGCAGATAATAATGCAAACTGGTGTCCCATCTATCATCCTACTAGCACCTGATCATGTCTTTTTTTTTTTAAGGTCCTAAATCATGCTTTCAATATCCACTAAAGGAAAGATCAACTACGGGGTGAGTTTGATTATTTTAGAATTTTAATGGTTTAGTGAGAAGGGAACAGGGTCAAGGTATTAAAGCTATGATTTGCATCAGAACATTAGGAAAGATAGTCACACAAGTTTGGAGAGCAGAGAGCAGAAATAATATAATGAATAATAGGAAAAGTCTGTAGAACTGATCAAGATTTTTCACTGGAAAGTCATAGATCTAGGAGATGCGAATGATAAAATTACATTGGAGAGTCTATAAAAAAAAAAAAAAAACACTTTTATTCAAGAAACAGAGATGGACTAAGTAATTGCCATAATGATGTTCTTGGAAATTAAGCACCAACCTCCCTGGGTAAAACAGAAAATATTTTTTTTGGAGTTTCTATTGAGCATGGTATCAATGATGTAAAATATGCAAGTTTATGTTGAGGACACTCTGGGAAAGTAATTACTAATGTTTGCTAAGGAAAAGATTGCATCAGGAACCTCATTTGGCAGATGATAACTTGGACATATTTTTTTATTTATTTTTTAGTTTAAATCATTTGAAAATTTTGGAAGTTTTTTCTTTTAAATTTACCTTCTTGCTTTATGTGGCTAAGAGTCCATGATTGTTTACCTAAAAATAAGATAATTGCTAAGTTCAAGCTGATATGGTAGTTAATTACTTTATCCACCAAAAGTTGGGGTTGGGTTCACTAATTTACTTCCTAAAAGAATGGGTGACCATCTAACAAAAAACTGAGCAGCCTACTTCTGTCTCTGCAGTTGTACTTTCTTGTCTATCGTTGGTGGAGTGGTTGCTGGAGTTTGGGGATTTACTGGCTTGATGGGCTTCATTTTTTATCTCTTAATTATGGCAACTGCTTCTCTGGGATTTGCTGCGAAGGAAAAATTTTCAAATCACAAATACTTTTATTGTTGGAACAGAATTGTTATTGATGGATTTCGGGGTGGTCTCGTAGTATGATTCCAACTCATTTATATTCGTTTTTGTGGAGTTTGCCGGTTTATAGCAAAGAATGCAAGTTTATAATTGCTTATCATACATGAACTGTATATTTTCTACCCAGTTGTCTTGTAAGCAAGTCTAATAACCATGCCAAAACATGTGCCCAATATCATCATGATGCATTGTCTTCTTGCTTCATGAATTGTAAAATTTCTTCTGTTTGCCTAGTAACATGGATGCAATATCATATGCTGCACATCCTAAAATTGGTTTCCTTGGTAGAGATTCTGGAACCTTTTACATATGTAATATGATATAGCAGCCATTTCCTAGGAGTTTGTGATGCCATCTTTTTTTTTTTTTTTTTTGTGTGTGTGTGTGGAATATTTAGCATAGCACCAACTGCAAACATCTGCTGGTTGCTTATTATGGTTGATGTTTTGACTCCAGTGCAGCTTCTAGTTGACTTTTAGGTCTGCAGCTGGATGACACATATTAGATTAGAATTTGGAAATTAGAACTGTATCCTGAAGAACATATCTATGAAGCTACCAGTTCTTACATCCTTTTTTTTACAACTTTGCAACCAGGAACTTGATGAACGATTGACAGCTATCTAATATGAATTTCTGGATAATATTTTAATTAGACTTTGATGTCTGGAGGGACTCCATTACATTATGCCATGCCGTAAAGACAACATGCAAGCACCAACAAACTTCTACCATATCAGTGGGGATTGATGAGTTCTGACAGTTTTGGCTAGTTTTAGCTGAAACCAATAAATTTTAGTATAGTTTTGACCAACTTTTGTTGTGTTCAATAGGAATTGATTGCCATCTAAACTAGGTCATATAGGGTTAAAAGTCTTATTTTAGGTTATCTTTTTGTCTTTTTCCTTGTCTAGATTCAAGTTATGATGCAGGACCACCTAAGGATGGCCTAAGATGTGTGAGAGGACGCCCAGGAAGATTAGATAAGGGCTTTAAGTGATCTTGTTGCTTGCTATCTAGAATTTGAGAAGCAAGCAGCTAATTACCAGTATTGCATGGACACATATGAGGAATCAAATTCAAACTTGTGTCCGAGTGTTGGATTCAATCAGAGAGGGAGAGCTGGAGATAGCAAATAGTGGTCATCCGGATCCAGTGGTGTTTCATTGGATGCCCCTGGCATCAGTAATACTTCTCCACATCCAAGTCATGGAAGTAGCAAACTTTCTGCTTTGCTCCATTCATCCCGACTGTCAGTAGTGAGGTCCCCCAATCTCTATATTACTGCCACCCGTTTACTGCTGAAGAAATTTGAAGAAGGAAAGTCTAGATAAGAAGAGATAGGGATAATGATTTAGATAAAAACCGAGAGAGAGATGAAGATAAGGATAGGCTTGAATCACGCACGGAACACTTTCCTTAAGCGTTATTTGCACCCTCTCGAATGCTCTGTGGGTGAATAGCAAATACGCCGCAGGATAAGACAAGCCTTTTATCGAGTTTGCACCAAAGCACTAATGAAAACTCGATTGTAGACAAGAACAAATTTTTTTTTTGATTTGATTTGTATGTGGATTTATAGAAATTGAGCGCCGTGGCGCTGGAGCCTGTGAAGCGTTGATTCCGGAGAGCCGCATCATTTCGTAACATATCCGTTGCAAAGATTTAAAGAAAATGTAAGACTTAATTTAAATATATTGATCATGATATCAAATATGCGGAAATACGATATCAATATATTTATCATGCAAGTTAAGATCGATAAATACCTCCAGCCATTATTATTAATTTTCTTTCCGATGAGGGTAAGGAATTTGATCTTCCTTGAATCAGCTGCACGGGATCTTGATCTTCCTTCTCTCTAGGGATCTTGATCTTCCTCCTCTCTAGGGATCTTGATTGATCTTCCTCCTCATTGATCTTTCTCCTCCTCTCGATGGATCTTCCTCCTCTCGATGGATCTTGATTGAGTTCTTCCAATCAATGAGCCATCGCACTCTGATGGTGTATGCCCTCAGGATGTGCTCTTGATCAGGGACTCAATGCCTCCGTTTATTTTGATTTTTCTTTCGATAACCTTGTTGAAATCCTTAGGAAGGGTTCCCTATTTATACTCAAATCCCTTCACCGCCTGCTCCCATCAAGCAGGCGTTCAACATTTAAGGGGGGGGAGGCTGTTATCACTTCTTAATTAGTGAAACGATAGTAATAAAATTAGGACCATTGAAAGCGACGGGTTATTACATTCTCCCACTTGGTCCGTATATTTTATCAACACTGAACAAGAAACTAAATACATGAATCATAGCGATAGGTCCTCTATAATTGAGTATTATCTTCTATGTATTACAATGCATTCAATTTCTTTACCACTATTCCAAATGTGACAACATAACATAATGAATAAACCATATGTTTATTCAGAGTCCAAAAGAAAAGTTTGTCATTTCTTAAAAGTCAAATAACGTGTACACCTGAATGAGAAATAAACAAATAATTGAAATGAGAGTTTCTTTGTACAATTGTTATCCATACAATTATATCATGGAACCAACTCCCATTCTTATCACATGATCCTTAAAATTCTTAATTGGCATGCCTTTAGTCAAAGGATCAGCTATCATCAATTCAGTGCTAACGTGTTCTATGACCACTTTGTTTTCTTTAACACGTTCTCTTATGGCTAAATACTTAATATCGATATGTTTACTTCGACTACCACTCTTATAGTTTTTAGCCAAAAATACAGCAGCTGAATTGTCACAGTACAGTTTAATTGGCCTAGCAATAGAGTCAATAATTCTAAGCTCTGAGATGAAACTCTTTAACCATACACCTTGCGATGTAGCCTCAAAACAAGCAACGAACTCCGCTTCCATAGTGGAGGTAGCAGTCAAAGTCTGCTTTGCACTCCTCCATGATATGGCTCCACCAGCTAACATAAATATAAATCCTGATGTTGATTTCCGAGAATCAATGCAGCCAGCAAAGTCCGAATCTGAGTAGCCCTCTATCTCCAAATGATCAGTTTGTCTATACATGAGCATGTAGTCCTTGGTCCCTTGAAGATACCTCATGACCTTTTTAGCAGCTCTCCAGTGGTCTAAACATGGATTACTCTGATATCTTCCTAACATTCCTACTGCAAATGCAATGTCAGGTCTTGTGCAAACCTGAGCATACATTAGGCTTCCAACAGCTGAAGCATATGGAATGTTGTGCATCTGTTCCCGTTCAAGTTCATTTTTAGGGCACTGGCTTCCAAAATGCCTCGAGATCTTTCTATATGGATCTTAATGCCAATGACATAAGATGCCTCACTCATATCTTTTATATCAAAATTTTTGGAGAGAAATTGTTTCACCTCATATAGCAACCCTTTATCATTGGTTGCAAGTAGAATGTCATCCACATATAGGACCAAGAAACAAATTTTGCTCCCACTAACCTTCTGGTATATACATTATTAATCCATGATGTTCTCTTCAAAACCAAAGGAAGAGATCACATCATGAAATTTTAAATACCACTGACGTGAGGCTTGTTTCAATCAATATATGGATTTCTTAAGCTTGTAAACCAAATGCTCACCATCACCAGAGGAAAATCCTTCAGGCTGTTTCATGTAAACCTCTTCCTCTAGATCTCCATTAAGGAATGCGGTCTTCACATCCATTTGATGTAACTCAAAATCAAAATGAGCTACCAATGCCATAATTATTCGGAGAGAGTCTTTCTTGGATACAGGAGAAAATGTCTCAGTGTAGTCGATTCCTTCCCTCTGAGTGAATCCTTTGGCAACGAGTCTTGCTTTATATCTCTCAATGTTGCCTTGTGAGTCTTTCTTTATTTTGAAGATCCATCTACATCCAATGGCTTTTACACCATCAGGCAACTCAACAAGATCCCAGACTCGATTAGATGCCATAGATTCCATCTTGTCCTTCATGGCATTGAACCACAAGTTTGATTCCTTAGAACTCATGGCTTGTGAAAACGTTTAAGGATCATTTTCGGCTCCAATGTTATAGTCAGATTCATGTAGATACACAACATAATCACTAGGAATTGCTGATTTTTTATTCTAGTTGATCTTCTTAATGTTGTGTCAATGACCTTTTGAGGAGTATCTTGCACAACTGATTGTTGATGAACAACATGATCTTTTAGATTACCATTATCTTGTGAAATCTCAATGACTGGTTGTTGGGCACTTAATTGAGTTTGAGGAGTGCTATAAATAACAACCAATCCCTCACTTGAAGTGGAAGCTGGAATAACTGAATGATCTTTCTCAGAAGAAGCCAAATACTGAGATTGATCACTCCCACTGATCAAGTCATTCTCAAGAAATTTTGCATTTCTTGATTCCACAATCCTAGTGCTGTGAGATGGACAATAAAATCTATAACCCTTGGACTTTTCAGCATATCCAATAAAGTATCCACTAATAGTCATTGGGTATAGTTTCTTTTCTTGTGGATTATAGACTCTTACTTCAGATGGGCATCCCCAAACACGTATATGTTGCAAACTTGGTTTCCAACCTTTAAATAACTCAAATGGCATTTTGGAAACAGCCTTGGTTGGAACCCGATTCAATATATACGCAGCAGTTTTAAGAGCTTCAGTCCACAAGGATTTAGGTAAGTTAGAGCTGACAATCATGCTCCTTACCATATCCAATAATGTCCGGTTTCTCCTTTCAGCTACACCGTTTTGGTCAGGAGACCCTGGCATGGTGTATTATGCAAAAATTCTATTTTCTTCAAGAAACCGAGCAAATGGACCAGGTGCTTGTCCATTCTTAGTGTATCTACCATAATATTCTCCACCTTTATCTGACCTTACGATTTTAATTTGCTTGCCGCATTGTTTCTGTACTTCTGCCTTAAATACCTTAAAGGCATCTAATGCTTCGTTCTTATTATGAAGTAGGTAGAGATACATATATCGTGAATAGTCATCAATAAATGAGATGAAGTATCTCTGACCATACAAATCCATATATGGGCTACAGATATCCGTATGTATGATCTCCAGTATTTCCGAACTTCTCTTGGCACCAATAATGTCCGGTTTCTCCTTTCAGCTACACCATTTTGGTCAGGAGACCCTGGCATGGTGTATTGTGCAACAATTTCATTTTCTTCAAGAAACCGAGCAAATGGACCAAGTGCTTGTCCATTCTCAGTGTATCTACCATAATATTCTCTACCTCTATCTGACCTCACGATTTTAACTTGCTTGCCGCATTGTTTCTTTACTTTTGCCTTAAATACCTTAAAGACATCTAATGCTTCGTTCTTATTATGAAGTAGGTAGAGATACATATATCGTGAATAGTCATCAATAAATGAGATGAAGTATCTCTGACCATACGAATCCATATATGGGCTACAGATATCCGTATGTATGATCTCCATTATTTTCGAACTTCTCTTGGCATCTTTCTTGGACTTGTTGGTTTGCTTTCCCTTTATGAAGTCCACACAAGTGTCAAAATCAGTAAAATAAAGAGTATCAAGTACTTCATCTTTTACTAATCTTTTAATTCTCTCAATGGAGATATGACCTAATCTCCGATGCCACAAAATAGAGGAATTCTCATTTATAACACATCTTTTCATACCAGTTTGGGCGTGCATCACATTATAGGTGGTATTATTTTTAAATTAATTTGAAAAAGATTGTCTGACAATGTACCATTCCCAATAAGCTTAGATTTATAAAATAAATCAATAGAGCTTTTATTAAAATTAAAGGAGTATCCTGCTGGTATAAGCCTTGACACTGAAATCAAATTTCTAGAGAAACTTGGAATATAAAATGTCTTTTCCAAATCCAAAACAAAACCAGAATGTAAAATAAGTCTGCACGTCCCAATTGCTTCAACATGTGAACCCATCTTGTTTCCTGAATAGATGCTTTGTTCACTTCCCAATGGTTTCCTTTGATTTAGAAAACCCTACAAGGTATTTGAAACATGGATTGTAGAACCAGAATCAATCCACCATGTGTTATGACATATAACCAAATTGGATTCATGACATACGAATGAGGTTAGAGTACCTTTCTTGTCAAGCCAAGCTTTGAATTTGAGACAATCCTTCTTTATATGCCCTTTCTTCTTGCAAAAGAAGCACTTGGACTCCTTCTTGTCTTCTGTATGGATGGATACTTTACCCTTTCCTTTGCGTTTGGCTTTGGGAGCTTTAGTCTTTCTCTGAGTGACTAAATGTGTACTTTCTCCCATTTCTAAAATCAGCCTCCCTTCCTCTTGAACACACATGATCAGAAGTTCATTAATTGACCATTTGTCCTTATGTGTGTTGTAAGATATTTTGAAGGGATTATACTGCTGTGGGAGTGAGCTCAAAATAAAGTGCACCAAGAAAGATTCTGACATATCAATCTCTGGGATTTCAACTGAGCCGCAATGTCCCTCATCTTCATGATGTGCTCACGCACACCTCCAATCGTAGTGAGCTTCATTGATGATAATTTTGTCATTAGGGTGCTAGCCAGTGCCTTATCTGAAGACTCAAATTGTGCATCAATAGCCTTCAGAAGTTCCTTGACATTTTTGCACTCAGGAATTGAACCACATATACTAGCAGAAATTTTAGTACGTATGAACATCATACTGAGGCGATTGGACCGTTCCCATCGTTCATACTCAGCAATCTCAGCCTGAGTGCTAGTAGATATAACTGAATGTGGTTCATCCTTCCTGATAGCATAGTCAATATCCATGCACCCTAATTGAAGAAGAATTCTCTCCTTTCATAATTTATAATTATCACCACTTAAATCGGAAACGTCACATTTCATATCAGAAATATTAACAGGCAAAATAGCTGCATAAAAATAAAATCATGTTCATATAATTGAATTTGAGGCATATAACTTGATGTCATGTTTTACCAATGTAAACATGCAATAACATGAATCAATAACATACAATAACTACATGTGGGCTAAGTTATTATACTCAAATAGACTCATTAACTTAATGATGTGACTAACAAATTATATTCCTTTCTTAATTCCTGTAGGTAATTAAGAAAATAATTTGTTATCGCATCCTAATTAATTATATTAGTGCAATAAAAATTCCTGTGGGATAAGATTCATTACATTAATATAATTAGTCACAATTAATGTCATCTAACCTTATATGATCTGTGCAACTCAATATATAATTTTGATTAATCAAAGATGCTATGACTACTCCTCAATTAATCAAAATCATATTGATTACATGACATGAATTCCATTATATGCATATAGATTAACCAATTTAGCATGATTATTAGGTAGTGATCTTAATCAACGTAACATTTCCAAATCAAGATCTGAGTTAGTCAAATTGGCCAGGCCAGTGAAAGAGAAGTGGGGGTCCCCCGTTGCTTTCTTAGGTCAGTCAACGGAACCAATTAAGTAACCACAATCTCTTTACCTTTCTAGACACCAACTGATTAGGACCATTGAAAGCGACGGGTTATTACAGAAAACGGATAAAGTTTCTTTTTTGAAATGAAGCATCATGTCGCTTCGGCTTCTGAAGCGAGAATTGCCGCGGGAGAATCCGCGACTATTCCCTAAACATATCCACAACACCTTAGTTTATTTAAACAAAATCTCAATAATCCCTCACTTGTTTAAAACAAACTAAGTTCACATATAAAATTAAGGACAAGGAGCATTAATTCAGCTAGGTATCTTTTGATTTGAACCTAACCTTAGTGAAAAGACCACAAAGTTTTAACAAAATTCCAGGTAGCATAAACGCTTTGAACCAGTTATTCCTTGTATCAAAACCGGTGATATTTCACACACACTCCTTAATGTTTCTTGTTTACACCACACGCTTAGCACGATTTATGGCCATGTGCTTATCCTATTTTATGAACCTTTTCATGAGAGAAACTCCAACTCTCACTTGAGACGGCACCATCTCAAGGTTCACATAGGTGAAGTTCTTTTAGTATCTCTATAACAATAGATACTTGTCCACATGACTGAACTTCATTAAGAGTTTAAAAAGCTCAACCCTCCATCTTGTAACAGTCAGCACTTTACACTAAGTGCAGCTACAATTCACTTATCAATGACTTGTTGTTACCCATTGAACCTAAGACTAGTCATTTCCTAGTATTAGGTTGGGTTTCCATCATTGGTGGACTTTTACTCAAGGAGTTTTAGACCTATCCCTCTAGAAGTTGTCTTCACTAAATCTCTTGTAAGAGGTTTAGTAAGTGGATCAGCTAGATTATAGCTTGATCGCACAAAAGTGAGAGAAATTATTCCATCCTTGATTAATTTCCTCACATACTAATGTCTTAGACTAATGTGTATGGACTTTCCATTGTACATTTCGCTGTACGCTCTGGCTAAAGTGGCTTGGCTATCACAATGTATCGATACGGTTGAAATATTCTTACAAGCCAATGAGATTTCCAATAGAAGATCCCTTAACCACCCAGCCTCATGTCCTGCTGAAGCTAGAGCCACAAACTCTGACTCCTTTGTTAAGTGTATAATGCAAGTTTATTTCTTGGATTTTCAAGATATTGCACCACCCGCTAGTGTAAATACCCAACCAGTGGTAGATTTATTATCTCCCACCCTTGATATCCAACTTGCATCGGTATATCCTTCCAATACAGCAGAAAATTTAGAGTATTGTAGACCTAGTCTTTTGGTTTTCAAAAGATAACCAAAGACTCTACCAATAGCCTTCCAATGCTCTATACTCGGGTTGCTAGTAAAGCTACTCAGCTTACTAACTGCAAATGCTATATCGGGTCTAGTGCATTGCATCAAATACATTAGACAACCAATAGCACTTGCATACTCAAGTTGAGCCACAGCTCGTCCACTGTTCTTTTCAAGCTTTAGACTTGGATCGAACGGGGTGTTCACTTCTTTGAACTTCAAATGTTTGAACTTGTGTAATACTTTCTCAACATAATGTGATTGACTAAGTTCAAAACCCCCACTATTTTGTCTCACTTTGATGCCCAAAATAGTATCAACTTGTCCAAATCTTTCATCTTGAAAGTACATGATAGAAACCTCTTCATTTCTTGTATGCCTTTCATTTCATTGCTAATGATCAACATATCATCAAATAAAGGCATACATATACCACAAAGTCACCATGCACTTTAGTATATAAACACTTGTCAGAAACATTGTGAACAAATCCATTTGAGAGTATGATAGAGTCAAACTTCTCATGCCATTGTTTGGCGCTTGTTTCAATCCATACAAGGATTTAACAAGCTTGCACACTTTATGTTCATTACCCGGTAGGATAAAACCCTCTGGTTGTTCCATGTAGACCTCCTCATCGGGATCACTATTTAGGAATGCCGTTTTGACATCTATTTGATGAACATAAAGGTTGTACAATGAAGCCAATAAAAAAATACTCTAATTGTTGTTATTTAGCTACAGGTGCATATGTATCAAAATAGTCGATTCCTTCTTTTTGTCGAAAACCTTTAGCTACTAGTCTAGCTTTGTAGGTGTTTAAAGTACCATCATTATGATACTTCTTCTTAAACACCCATTTACAACCAATAGGCTTAGACCCTTTGGGTAAATTTACAAGCTCCCAAGTGTGGTTAGCTATAATGGAATCCATTTCATCTTGAATAGCTTCCTTCCAAAAGGCTGAATCCCTTGAAGCCATAACTTCCTTAAAGGTTTTAGGATCATCTTCCACTTAAAGAAAAATAGGTACCCTACGGATAAAATTCTCTCTACTTTCTTCAACTAAATAAAGGGAAATAAGTTGAGAGTCTATTTTATTGGGTCATAAATCCTTAGCCTTTCGGATTCTCTTACTTTTTCGAAGCTCCGATTGTTCTTCAACAACCTTTGAAGATCTCTCCTCATGAGAATTATTACTCTTTAAATTTGTAGGAGCTTGAGAATTATTACTCTTTAAATTCTCAAAAAACTCCACATCTCTAGATTCCACTATCACGTTAGACTCTAGATCCAAGAGTTTATAAGCTTTGCTATTTGTGGCATAACCAACAAATACACTTCTTATCCCTCGGGACCCAATTTGGTTCTTTTGGGGTCTAGGTTCTTGTATAGGCAAGACACCCCCACACTTTGAAATACCCAATATTGGGCTTTCTTCCTTTCCATATCTCATATGGAGAGGTCTAAGTTTTCTTTAAGGAATTCTATTTAAAATATGACAAGCAGCAAATAAAGCTTTACCCCATAAATTAAATGGCAATTCGGAATGCATTAACATAGCATTGATCATCTTTTGTAATGTTCTATTCTTACGTTCAGCCAAACCATTTTGTTATGGTGTACGTGGTGTGGAACTTAGGTGTATAATGCTATTTTCTTCACAAAATGCATTAAAATTATTAGAAAATATTTTTCACCCCTATCACTTCTAAGGATTTATATTTCTACCTAACTGATTTTCTACCTCCGCTTTATATATTCTAAAAGCATGGAAAGCATCATCTTTATGCTTTAATAAATAAACATATGTGAATTTAGAGCAATCATCAATAAAGGTAATGAAATACCTATTCCTACCTCTAGTTAACATGCCATTAAATTCACATATATCAGAATACACAAGTTCTAATAAGTTGGAATTTCTCTCAACGCTATGAAATGGTTTCTTAGTCATCTTTGATTTAATGCATATTTCACATTTATTGAACTCATCAATTTTGTAAGAAATCAAACCACATTTAACAAGCCTTTTCATGGTACTAATTCCAATATGTGCTAGTCTACCATGTCATAATATAATTGAGTCAAGCATATAAGTGGAAGCAACATCTTTATTAATAGAATTGTCAATGATACATAATCTGACCATTCCTTCACTAGAGTAGCCCTTGCCAACAAATATACCATTATGGGTCAAGATAAGTTTGCCTGACTCAAAAACAGATTTTATTCCTGGTTTGCCCAAAAGATCCCTACTAACAAGGTTCCTATTCATATCTGGCACATGCAACACATTTGACAAAGTAATTTTCTTGCCAGAAGTGAATTTGAGTTCTACGTTTCCTTTGCCATACACCTTGGACCGGCCTTCATTGCCCATCTGTATCTCTTGTCCATCATTGACATCCACGTAAGTCTTGAACTTTGACTTATAGGAAACATGGACGGTGGCGCAAGTGTTGTACCACCATCCGGGGACCTTGCCATGGACCGCCATGACTTCGCTCATGGCGGTGATGATTTCATCATCATCAACGTTGGTGGCATTTGCTTTCTTAATTTAGCCCCTGCGGTATCTGCAGTCACGAGCAAAATGCCCGGGTTTGCCACACACATAACAACTTCCCTTGGGCTTCTTTGTCTTGAACTTTTCTTGATTCTTTTTGGGACCAAGATAGTTTGCTTTGCCATCCTTTTTGTCCTTTTTAGGCTTGCTCACAGCATTGGCCTTTGAAAACCCCGTTTCAACGTTGACATTCTCTAACTTCTCCCTCATCCTTGATTCCTCCTCGATTCGAAGGTGTTTCTGAATTTGCTTCAAGGAAAAATCCTCGGTGTTATGGAGAAGTTTTTTCCTATAGCCCTTCCAAGATGGCGGTAATTTTGTGATTATCGCACCAACTTGAAAAGACTCAGGAACATCGGTTTTCACTGCTTTGAGTTTGTTGACAATCACTTGCAATTCATGCACTTGTGCAAGAATTGACTTCTCATCACACATCTTGAAATCAAAATATTTAGAGATAAGAAATTTCTTTGTACCTTCCTCCTCGGCCTTGTACTTATATTCCAATGCGTTCCATATCTCTTTTGCCGATTGTGTGTTAGTGTATAGATCATACAATCGATCGGATAGAGCGTTGAGGATGTGCTCGCGGCATATGAATTCGTCCTCCCTTCGCTTCTTGCGCTCTGCCTTGACTTCGTCGGACTCGTTTTCAGTTGGCTCCGGTATAGATACCAAGTCCGGATCGAGGATGTAGAAGATCTTTAATGCAGTGAGAAGAAACTTTAACTTATCTTGCCAACGGATAAATTAGTGCCATCGAATCGATCGAGTCTGATAAGATCTTGGTTCATCAACTTGATAGTGGCGACAGAAGTCTTGGTTTTCATTGAAATAACGCTTAAGATTGCTGAAGAAATTTGAAAAAGGAAAGTCTAGATAAGAAGAGATAGGGATAATGATTTAGATAAGAACCGAGAGAGATGAAGATAAGGATAGGCTTGAATCATGCATGGAATGCTTTCCTTAAGCGTTATTTGCACCCTCTCGAATGCTCTGTGGGTGAATAGCAAATACGCCGCAGGATAAGACAAGCCTTTTATTAAGTTTGCACCAAATCACTAATAAAAACTCGATTTAGATAAGAACAGATTTTTTTTTTTGATTTGATTTGTATGTGGATTTATAGAAATTGAGCACCGCGGCGCTGGAGCCTGTGAAGCGTTGATTCCCGGAGAGCCGCATCGTTTCGTAACATATCCGTTGCAGAGATTTAAAGAAAACGGATAAAGTTTCTTTTTTGAAACGAAGCATCACGTCGCTTCGGCTTCTGAAACGAGAATTGCCGCGGGAGAATCCGCGATTATTTCCTAAACATATCCATAACACCTTAGTTTATTTAAACAAAATCTCAATATTTACCACTTGTAGTAAGCCATGGTCCTCTCTCTCTCTCTCTCTCTCTCTCTCTAAATCACTCTTTCTATACACCCTCATTGGTTTATGGAAAAAATTTAGGTTCTTTCTATCTCATCGAAGCTGAAACTCTAGCCCCTTTTTTTTCTTTGGAAACCCTAATCTGGCTTTGGTGAAAGAAATCTTGATTGATCCTTTAGGGCTAAGTAAGATGAATTGGAAGATAGAGAGTGTTTAAATGAAAGTTCGAAATTTGTATAATCGAACACTGATAAAGATGGCAGGTATCCATGTGTCAAGATTATCTGAAAGGCTATTCTGATTTGAATTAAGTATAAAATCTCTCCAAAATGGTGATGTTATAATATTTGGAAGCAAGTGTGTCTTCTTGAGTCTTATCTGAAAAATGTTGATTAAATGAGTCTTTTGAAATCATGGCTAGCTTGTGCTTTATTTTTATTTTCAGCATGCTTTTCTTCATTTTAATGTTTGTATATATCTCTACCTTGCTTTTTTTTTTTTTTTTTTTTAAGCTTGATACTTGATACTGCTAGATGTTGTCTCTAATCTTACATTAATTGTGCTTGCAGTCATTCATGCTGTTCTGGATGTATCCTTTATTAGTGTAGAAATTTTGTGATCATTTTTGCGTCTTTTATGTATTTTTTACAGGCTTGCTTGTTTTAATGGATGTGTATTTCCCGCTACCATTTATTCAATGACTTCCAATTGCAAAATAAGATTAGCCTTGGTTGTTCCATGAACTGTCTTGATAAATAATTTCTTGTAGAACAGCGCTCCAAAAAACTGAGAAAAGGAATAGGTTGGTTGCAACTAGCTGTTTATGTGGTGTCTGAGAGTTGTGTTAGCATTTCTGGTATGTTCAGTTGATTCGTTCCATGGAGAAACCCAGCTGTCCTCCCATCCACGCTGTCCCATGCAACCATATACAACTCAACTCATCTAAGCAACCCAACTATATGGGTCGGCTACATGAATATGCTTCCTCCATTCTGCTCTATTTGGAACTAAATCAATACTCAAATTATAAATAGCTATATTTATCTTAATTATTTCTGTTTTCGTTAGTTTAGGCTTACCTTTACCTTATCATTATCATAGACTGTTAAAAGATTATTTTTTCTAATTGAAGCATTTAAAGGCTTCGTTGTATATGTTCAAACCATCGTAATTGATTTTCTTTCATTTTATTTTACTTGCTGCTTCTATTATTTCTCATATATTTATTTTTAATTTTATCTTTTAAAGTTTTACCATATATCATAATAAATGAAATACATTCAGCTTTTCAGTTGCAAGATCTTTGACATATTCAGATTTGCTTATAACTTTGTTCATATATTCTGAGCAAGGGGAGCATTTGATTGTGCTTGAAGGTGATGCAGAACAGATGGTATTTATCAAATGCTAATTACACAAACAGCATTGGCAAAATGCATTCATGCTGAAAGCTACTGTCATGATTATTTAGTAGCCACTTGATGAGGGGAAATCCTCTGGCTTATATGCTTGATGTATAACGTTTTCTTTCTTATGTTACTCTAAAAGATAAGGATTACAGCAAAGCCGTCATTTTCTCTTCTTTGGAGACTTAACCTGTTAATTTATTTATATATTAGAAAAGATTGTTACCAGATGCTGTTCTTGTTGAAGCTAGGCCTTGATGATGAGAACTTAACGGTGTCTTTATCATCAGCTCCATGAGTTGGCAATGTAGGATCTGCTAACTAGCTCAAGAAGTCGCATTGTTTTTAGAATAACTATTCAAATGGTATATTAAAAACACTTGAAACTAGAAATAAAAGATTGTGATTTATAGTAAAAAAGAAAAGAAAAGAAATAAAAAGGTTGTAAGTTGACTTCAAAATGCAGCAATCTTCTCCTTATTCTTGTTCTCCTCCTAATCAGTAATAAAATTGCATGTTAAAATATTATGAGGAATGATGAACTGATTGATCAACACAGTCAATGAATTAGAAAGAAAGCGAGAGACGTGAGTTGCTGAAGCTTTCTTACCATTTGACCCGGAAGGGCGCCTAATCCCTTTGGTTTGTTTGGTTCAAGTGACTGTCAAAGAGAAATAAAATGTCTGAAAATTATATTCTCTAGCATAAAATGTCTAAACTATCATTGGCTGACTATGAAAAATATGCATTTTTCTATAGATTTTTTTTTTCAAAAAAATAATATAGAATGCTAATTATACCCTTTAGTTCTTAAAATTTTATTTTTATAATCTAATTTTTTTTAAACTTCTATACTCTTAACTCAACTTAACTCATCTAAGCCTTTTCACAACTACATATGGCATTATAAAAAATGATCAAGAAATTAAGATATCAAAATTCTAAATCAAGACAAAAGTTTGAGATCGAGATACAAAAAAACACAATAGCAAAAAAAAAAAGATCAAAAACTAAATTGACACAACAACAAGTATCAATATGTAAAAAAGATTTCAACTAATTCTTACCTCTCTTTCAGTTGACACTCTATGGATATGAAGCAAATAGAAATAAACGAGCAAGAGTTGAAGCGTTTTGTTCTCCTTCTCTCACCTGCTAATTTGGGAAAAAGGATATACAATGGGAAAGAAGGGTATGTTGAAAGGGAAAAGGAAATACCAGTGGTGGGGAAAAATAAATCCCACGGTACCGATGGACTTTTATTTTTTATAAAATGTAAAAATTTAAATCATGGGGAAACAGAGTATTCTCATGGACGGACTCTAGAAGCGCGAACCAAACATTCTAATCTATGGAAAACAAAATTCCGCGATCTCTTTTATTAAGCCATCACACCTTGTTTGGTTCGTGTTCTAGAATACTGTTTTCGAAAACATAAATTATATTCAAAAATTTGAGTTGTATTTTGTTGATTTTTAGCATTCGAGAATACATATGGTTGGTATTTTTGAAAACTGTTTTTAAACTTAATAGTAAAAACCATAATATGTGAGTTTTGGGCATTTTAAGAAAGAAAGGATAAAAATCTGGATAACATCTGAGATGAATTTAAAGAAAACGTTGCTCCAACATTTTTTAAATTTATTCAGATTTTTAGGATCGTTTCGAAAAAGTATTTTCAAAAATGATCCAACCAAACACGTTTTTCATGTTATGGGTTAAATTTTTTATTTTTGAAAATAAAAAATTCAACTCAAATTGGCTACCAAATGGGCCCATAGTTTTCAATGGCCACTGTTCTATACCATGTGCTCATTTTATTTTTTATTTTTATATTTTTAGGGTCAGGCCAATGTGTCTGATTGAACCAAATGATGTAATTAGTGAGAGATAGATGTAAGAATGTAAATAAGCTGGCCTATAGCCAAATTTTAAACTATTGACGCTAGATTGTGTTAGAAATGGGTCTTTAAGATCTATTATTTTGAATGAGAAATTGAAGACCTTTAGTTCCACATCAAAACTTATAAAAAGGCTGATTCACTTTATGTGTAAACCTTTTCTCATGCTTGTGCATTTGGGCTCATCATAAGTGAAGAGCTAGAGGGTGATGCTATGCATAAGCCATGCGTGCATGCACGAAGGACGACAAGGGTGCAATAGGCACTTTGTAGGCATACTTTGCACTTTACATCATCCTGAGGTACCTTAAATTTTTTCATAATCACAAAGATCTAACGGTCAAGGATGATTGAATCCAGATCGTATGATGAGGGGATGAGATCATCGTTGGATTGGTGATCAATCGGATGAGGGGTCAAGATCAGGGGTCATGATCAAGCGCTAAGATGCAGTGATCAGAGTGAAGCAGTGTTGATCGATTGATGAACCCGATCGATATGATTATGCACCTGATCGGGGCAATCAAGTGACCAATGTGGTGTTGATCAATTAACACACTTGATCGTTGATTGGCATATCAAATCTTGAAACGACATATAGATACACACTCGATCCACGCATCTAATCGTTGATCGACAAATCAAATCTTGAAACGATGTATAGATATAGATCGATCAGCCTGAAATAGCATATAGATAGCGCGAACTTCAGATCAAGACATCGAATCGACATATCAAAAACCGATAAGCCCCTTCCTTCATGTCTCTTGATCACATCCAATCAAGTCAATTCGGTTTAATTCTAAGCATTTGCATTCTCTGAATTCAAGAGAATATATCATTCTTGGTTCACTATTCTGGTGATAAGTAGTACTACTTTCATCAGAAGAAGACCGTTGTATCCTGAAAGATAATCGTCACAGTACCGTAACACCTGTGCGGAACGAAATTATCTTAAGAACATAGAGTTTAACTCTAAACTCGGTCTTGTCATCTAATTAGCCATCTTTTGATCAAGTTAATTAGCCACCACAGCCATCTTCCACCAACAATCTTATCTATACACCATTTCAATTTGCTGATCAATGCCATATTGATAAATTATGGTATACCACATAATTTATGGAAAGAAGCAATTCAGCCAATTATATTCTTAATAAAATACCTCTTAAGAAGAAGGATGTTACTCCATATGAGTTATGGAAAGAAAAAAAGCCTTCTTATAATTACTTAGGAGTATAGGGGTGTTTAGCTAAAGTAGCTATTTTGGATCCTAAAAAGGTTAAAATAGGATTTAAAACTTTGATTGTACTTTCATCGATTATGCACAAAATAGTTGTGCATATCGATTTCTTGTATATAAATCAGATATACTTTATATATCAAAAAATATAATCATGGAATTAAGAAATGCATTATTTTTTGAAAATATATTTTTAAATAAAAGGATATCAGAAATAAGTTCAAATAAAAGAACTTATGATAATATTGCTAGTAGTAGTCATCAGAAAAATATCTTGAAGATGAACCTAGATGCAGTAAGAGACCTAAAGTTACAAAATCTTTTGATCCTAATTATGCAACATGCATGTTACGAAATGAACCTCAGACATTCAAAGAGGCAATGTCTATACCAGAAGTATCCTTTTGGAAAGAAGCTATTAATAGCGAAATTGAGTCCATGCGTCGTCGCTTCAGTGGCTGCTCGCGGGAAGCGAAGAATCGCTCCCTCTTTACCGAAAAGGATAAGTAAATGACGGTGGGAAATTCAACAAACCCCCCTTTCAGGATCAAACTCCCTCCAAAGGCGCGTCCACTTTCTCTCCTTGATTAGACCGAACTATCTAGCTTCGGCTCCAACCGAGTTATTCTCATATCTCGGTCCTGCTCGATCTACCCTGATACCTCGGCCTTGACCGGGATGTTTATTCAGGTCCGAGTTAAGTCGACCAAACAATACGGATAGGCCATGAGCTGTCCGCGGTCGAAAGAAAACTTAAGACAAAAGACCATTCAAGAAAAACAATCACGCAGAAGAAAAAGGTCCATTTCTTAAAAATGTCAACCGGGTTACAAGTTTGAAAAACAAAAACATACAGATAACCCTTAAGAATCAGGGTTGGGAACGGCCCGTGGCCTCGGCAGCTTCCTCGGTGACGTTCGGGGGAGCTTGACTTGTCTCATCCTTTTCGAACACTGTTGTTTCCCCGGTGGTATGACAACGTTAAGATCGGTGTCCGAAACATTGATATTTTCGTCCTCTTCATTCCCTGGGGAACAGGCCTCGAAGGTTTCAACATCCAAGAAGGAGAGGTTCCATTCTGGATGTTCCTTGGATATCTTACTTCGAGTTTCCTCTACACCAAGCTGGTAGGCGTCGACACAGGTTGCATCTTGTTCGCCCCTGAGCAGAGCAAGCCGCATTTTAGTTTCAGCAACTTGACCCCGCAGTAAGGCAATCTGCTCCTCGGTCTCACTGACTCACCTCTCGAGCTCTGAGTTCCTCCCTCGGCTAGATGCCAGTTCCCCTTGCAGGGACTGCGTTTGACTTCGATTCTCCAGCTCCGCCTTCTTCATCTGTAAAAACAGAATTAGTCGATGCCACGATGAGCCAGTAAAGGAAGCTAAAAAAAGGATAGTACCATACCTCCTCCTCATGCCGAGCTAACTTCTTGGTCAGCTCCTTGGCCTCGCCAATAGCCCTCTGTTTATCGGCCCTAATTTGCTCAATTATGCTCTTGAGGTCATTGATCTTTGACTGCCTACCATCGGCTTCCCCCCAGGCTTGGGAGAGCTTTCTATCTAATTGGATTAGCTTTTCCTAGTGCCACTTGATCTGGTCGTCCCTGTCGGCGATACCACGGTTAAGTTGCCGCACCTTCTCCTCCGACTCGCCAAGCATTTTATTCAAGCAGTTTCTCTCCTCGACGGCCTCTCTCCTCTGCCTGCCCAGGCTTTCGCTAAACTATTTCTTGACAGTTTTCATTTCTCCGAAATGCCTGGATTTGATCCGCGATAACTCCAAGCATGTGTCATCGAACTTTGCCAGGAGCCCGCGTAGCTCTTTCACTTCAAGCCTTAGCTTGGACACGTCATCTAGGGCAGCATGATACAATACCTTCATCCTCGCCAAATTTTCGTTGCTGGTGCCTAGAAGTTGTTCAAATGTATCAGACGCCTCCGCTCACGATCGAAGCTCGGCGCTGACTTTCTTGACCTGAGCGACGACCCCTGTTGCCAGACTAAAGCGCAAGCACAGTGCCCTAGTAACCAAAGCACTTTGCAGAACGAAACATAAGTGAGAAAGGCACGACCGAGCTAGTCAAAAAGCATTCGCTACTCGGGAGTAGTAACTCACCCGGGAGGTGTAGGACCTGGCTAGCCCCATGAGGGTGGAATTGTTGATCTCGGGGAGGAGGTGTACATCCTTCGCCACACCCCGCTGGCCAAACACGGCATCAACCAGATCTAGATCTGCGAACTCATTGCCGAGGGATCCATGCCCGGATACAGTGCTAACCTCATTAGATCAGTGAACGCCGCCTCGACGGCCGAGTCCGAGCTATTGGGCTGACTATCCCCACCCGAAGGATCGATCCGGGCAACCTCCGACTGAGAAGCCTTTGACCTCTTGGCCTCCTCCAGCGAATTCTAGCCTGGCCTTCCTCGGATAACTTGGCCAGCCCAAGCACCAGTTTTCCTGAAGCTTTGGTGGAGGAAGCTTCGGCCGCAAGATTCTTACCTTGCCCTATCCCCTCGTCCGAGTTCCTTCCCTCGATTGCAGGCACCTGCTCATCCCCTGCTTGGTCCACCAAGGCCTCAGTTTATTCGTCAGTTGCCCCAACCTCTCCAGGAAGAGGTTCTCCAGCCGTAGGCTCCTTGCGAGCCTTCGCCACAGTCGACCCGACGTCGCCGCCACTGAATCCCTCCGGGGGGAGCCCTCAAATGGAAAGCTCATCTTGAGCCTCGACGTTTGCGGTTGCTCCCTCCTGTTCTCCTGCCAAGGCTAGAGACATCTCCTCGCCCAGAGGCGAGCCCTCAGGGGCACCGAACTCCGCTGTGCCAGCCATTGGCTCATCTTCCAAAGGAGGGGCTTCCGGACAAGCCAATGAAGTCTCGTCCGGGCTATCTACTATTTCCACCACTGAAGGACAAGGGATAAGGGATCTCAACAGTCCTCTTTGAGTCCTCCTCTATTTTCAGCGCCCCCGCTATGGTTACCCCAACCTCCGGCGAGTGCTCTTCGGAGAAGCGATCCCTCTTTTCAGGCTTGCATTTCTCTCCACCGCTGCTCTCACTCGTGCGTTTGCTCATTCTTTTCTTTATGCGGCCCGATAGTTCAGACTTCTTGGCTATGGTGATAGATAACAATCGGTCAGACCGAGATATCTTTGCTCAAGTAAAAATCAATGAAAAGCAAAAGGACTCACCATGCGGATCGAGGGGGCTAAGCCCGGCGGCGAAGAGAGCCTCCTCCGACAATAAATCATTAGCCAAAAACGTCCTACCATCACGAAGGACCTCCAAATCCTCCTCCTCCTGTTCAGACAGGGTCGGATGTGCTTCCACAACCCGAATAAAGTTTCCCCATCCCGAGAAAAATCGGAGCCGATGTTCCCCTCGGCAATAAAGAATCTGACCTTCCACTCCTTTATGGATGATGGTTTGTCTGTTATCATCTTGAATGACTTCCGAGGTCTGATATAAGGCCACTCCGATTTCCTCCCATATATCAAGTGGAAACATGCACGAAAGAGAGGAAGAGTTTTCGTTACCTGAATTTGGCTACACATTGAGATAAATCCGATGACGCTGCGCCAACTGTTGGGAGCTACCATCGTCGGGCAAACATTGTAGAATCTCATGATCTCCTTCACTAAGGGATGCAGGGAAAATCGGAGGCCCGCCTTTAGGCTGTCTTCATAAAGAAAGACCCCGTTCTCCAGATCCAGCGAAACCCTATGATCGGGTTCCGGCAATCTCAGAAGAACGTTCGAGGGAATGCCGTACTGTTGACCTATTCTCCCCAAATCCTTGGCGGCAATCTCCGAAGCCATGCCGTCGGGGCTCATCATTCTGCTAGTCGAGAGAAACACCGAGCAAAATTACAGAGGAACAAAAGGGCGCTGTGAATGGGAGTGACACTGTTTTGACTTTGCTTTCTCCATAAGAAAACCGCCTTAAGAGAGAAGATAAGGCGTTTCGACCGAAATGCCCGGAACCGCCATTACGAACGCTGTCAAAACCGGGATTTGCTACGTGGCGATTCCCCAACCGTTGCCCCAAAGGAGCCTTACCCACAAAGGCACGGTGGCCGCGCGGCATTAACTAGGGCATCATTGCGCAGGTTGTCAGCTCCAGATCCCTCCGTTTAAGTCATGCCACCTGGAATTATACTCCCTATGCCCGAACCTACACTTCGAACTAGGGAGTGGGGGGCATGTGTTGAGGGGTAAAATCGCTATGCGTCAATAATCGTGTTCATGGCTAAGGCTAGCCTTGATCCCTACCCGCTGTGCGACACCCGCCAGAGATAAGTCAACCTCGGTAGGTCGGAGCGCCCTAGCCCCCACTGAGCCAAGGGTTCCCAAGGCGCGGCCCCTTGAGCCGAGCTATCGTCTCTTGGCCTCTCGAGCCGAGCTATCGTCTACCGTCTCTCGGCCCCTCGAGCCGAGCTGTCGCCTCTCGGCCCCTCGAGCCGAGCTATCGTCTCTTGGCCTCTCAAGTCGAGCTATCGTCTACCGTCTCTCGGCACCTCGAGCCGAGCTATCGCCTCTCGGCCCCTTCGGCCGAGCTATCGTCTATCGTCTCTCGGCCCCTTCAGCCGAGCTATCATCTACTGTCTCTCGACCCCTTGACCCGAGCTATCGTCTTTCAGCCCCTCGAGCCGAGCTATTGTCTCTTAGCCCTAACCGAGCCATCCCATCACCTGGCCTTTCTAGCCGATCTCTTCTATAACTCGGCCTAGCCCGAGCGATACCTACACCTCTGCAGAATTCAGTGCGGGAAAGCTTAAAATAGTAAGATTCCAAATAGGAATCATATCTGAAAGTGGCCTAGAGCCCTGGAGCCTATGCCCCCGCCAAATCTCGAGATGTCAACAAGCTCTCCCAGCCGTCGATCCTCTAACTAACCAGATACGAATCCTACTGATCTATAACAAACTGGATTCAGATCTCAACGGCCTTCGGACCCACAACGCTCCCAAGCAACCAGGTGATCCTCTATAAATACCATAGCCTCAGATCCCCTCAGGTACGCCATCTCTTATGCGCACACTCGCTCACTGCCTTTGCTTCCGCCATTATCGCTCTGCTCAGAGCCTTGGGAGAGATTCTTCAGCGAGAGCCTTCTCCTCATTTTTGTTGACTGTCGATCTCTACTGACTTGAGCATCGAAGGGTCTTCCGCAGAGGGCCACCCCTAACGCCTCTCGCGTGAGGACTGTTTTGCAAGTCCACCCAGAAAGAAGCCCATCTCGAAGCCCGTGCCGAGTCGGAGGACAAGATTTCAGCAGCAACAAATTTATATATCCTAATGTCCGGTCTACCATTATTAAATATAAAGATAATGTGATCTAACCTCTAAAAAGTCTAATCTTCATTTCTTTCTTTTTAAAAATATTTTGTTTGTAATCTTCATTCCTTTTTTTTTAAAACATATCTTGTTTTCTCTTTATCTAATAAATTTTTTGCTGAAAGAAAATTTATCTAATAATTTTGTTTTGTGATGGGAGAGTTGACGAAAAAAATTGAGCGAGGAGGCTAATAATATATCCCATCTTTCAATGCACTGTCACATCCTGTAATTCGCAACGGAAATCCTTCCACTTTTTGTCCGTAGTCCTTCAAAGGAATGCTTCCTCAACGGCTCAACTCTCCTTCGTCCGCCACGCCAGCCTTCTTCCTCTAACAAGAATGTTGTCTACCACTTTACCCTATTTGCCTTGTTTCCAAGCACCTTTGCCTTGCTTTCAAGCACCTTGCCCTTCTCTGCCTTGTTTCCAAGCATCACAACAACCATTACATCTTATCAACACTATGAGATTAAGGAGAAGAAGAAGCCTTCATTAATCATAGGCCTTTACATCAAGAAGTCCATCCCATCAATGCCAACCCTTACAAGAATCACAATACTTTTCAAAACCCCTCAAACTAAACCTCCATCCCCATGGAAATAACTTGGCAGCATGCTCTCATAAGATCCTTCTCAAAACCCTCATCCATACCCATGGAAGCAATTTTTCATCTTCAATGATGCCGTGAATCCTTAGAACATGTCTCGTTACTTATAATAATAGAATGAATATTATTCCTTTTAAAAATAATTAAAACTTTATATATTTGAATCCTCATTCCCTCCAATATCTAACTTTTTAAATATATATAATATAAAATAACTTATGAAATAAAATAATCATAATTTCCTTTAATATCTAACTTTTTTAATATATATAATATAAAATAACTTATGAAGCAAAATAATCAAAGAAAATATTAGATAAGAAGAATGAAGTGAATTCTTTTTTCATTTGTTTGTGTTAATTTATAGACATTAAACATTATAATGTTAACATCTATCTAACATGATATATCATACAAAACGCATCGACTTAATTTCGTTACTTAAAAATATTTATATAAAACTTATAGGTTAACTTTTGCATCCGTTAACTATACTCTTCTGTTCAAATTACGTTTGCGCTGATTTTCACCAATGGGAAGTAAATAATGGGCTAACATATTTTAGGCGCATCCTTTCACCGCTTTAAAAGTAGGCCCACTAATCCAAACGCCTCGGTAATGTAACGGACTGGAGATGAAACTGAACGCGCTCTAATTCTATCCGTACGGCCGATAAACCGAACACAGGTAATGTAACGGAAGCAGGAAAAATTCGAAAACTCTAATCTTATTCTTTTACTGGTAGGTTAAAAACTATTTTTTTTAAATGTTTTTCTATGCTGATATTCGCTGATAGAGAAGAAGAGGGAAGCGGCGAATGATAGGAAAGGGTTTGAGAAGAGATCGCGCGAAGATGGCGCTGATATGCTCATCTTCAATGATTTCGTGAATCCTCATAACATGTCTCGTTACTTATAATACTGGAATGAATATTATTCCTTTTAAAAATAATTAGAACTTCATATGTTTGAATCCTCATTTCCTCCAATATCTAACTTTTTAAATATATAATATAAAATAACTAATGAAATAAAATAATCATAATTTCCTTTAATATCTAACTTTTTTAATATATAATATAAAATAACTTATGAAGCAAAATAATCAAAGAAAATATTAGATAAGAAGAATGAAGTGAATTCTTTTTTCATTTGTTTGTGTTAATTTATAGACATTAAACATTATAATGTTAACATCTATCTAACATGATATATCATACAAAACGCATCGACTTAATTTCGTTACTTAAAAATATATATAAAACTTATGGGTTAACTTTTGCATCCGTTAACTATACTCTTCTACGTTCAAATTACGTTTGCGCTGATTTTCACCATTGGGAAGTAAATAATGGGCTAACATATTTTAAGCGCATCCTTTCACCGCTTTAAAAGTAGGCCCACTTTAAAATAGGCCCACTAATCCAAACGCCTCGGTAATGTAACGGACTGGAGATGAAACTGAACGCGCTCTAATTCTATCCGTTTAATGGAAACAGGAAAAATTCGAAAACTCTAATCTTATTCTTTTACTGGTAGGTTAAAAACTATTTTTTAAATGTTTTTCTATCTTACCTTCGCTGATAGAGATGAAGAGGGAAGCGGCGAATGATGGGAAAGGGTTTGAGAAGAGATCGCGCGAAGATGGCGATGATATGCTCATCTTCAACGCCGTGAATCTTCGTAATAACGTCAAATCTATGTATTGCAGGTCCAATCTCATCCCGTAAATCCATAGTTTCTAATGGTTTCTAGTGACGGTTATTGAGAGTTTACTTTGTTTAATTCATGATGCTGGCAAGTTGTTCATTAGTAATGTGAGGGTAATTTTTGTTCATTGTGGCCAAAATTGTAGTGTATGATGATCTCAAAAGGTTCGATTTTCCCTTTAGAGCATCCTATGCTAATTCTGCCTCCTAGGTGTCCCCGTGATTAAAGTAGGAGTAGTTCTATTGATGAAGATTAAGCATAACAAAATAGGAGGTGGATGGTCTAAGAAATTGTGTTGCCAAATAATACTAATTCCTTTCAACCCTTTGGGAAGAATGCGAGGTTTGATTAAAGTGTTACAATTATCTCTTAGGAATAAATTCCAAGCAAAAAACTTCTTGAATGCTTTTAAAGAGCATCACGAATTTTCTGAAATTTGTAGTAGATGATGCATCATGTCCAAAAATGTCGCAAACTGATGATATAATTAGTTATGCGTCGAAATGCTGCTTCTTTGTTTTTCTCTGAGGTAAGGGTGGCATAGGGTTGAGGAGGAAGTCCCACCTTAACCAAGCCCAAATAATGGGATGCACCTCTCAGAACTTGAACCCGGAGCTCCTCCAAATGTGGGAAGGTTGTAGTCACTGCTCACCAGGTTCATTGTCAAGACTCAAGATTCCAAGATTCCTTCTTCAAAGGTTCCTCTTGGTAATGGATGTGGTAATTTTATGAAGAGAGGAAGGACAAGTTACATGGAAATGGTAAGACTCACCATTCTGGTCGTGTAATTTAATCTTAGATATGTTATCAAAATGGTGGATGAAGGATTGAGCTTTTAAATTTTATTTACTAATTAATATGAGGTAAGTCATTTGAAGATACTTATTTTCATATTTTTATTACGAGAAGACTTTCATGGTCACTATTATTGTTCAGTAATTAATTTTTGGTTATACAAAGTGGCTTTTTTTTTTGGTGATGTTACAAAATGTACACATATTAATTTTAGGCAAGTAGCTGTCTTAAACTTGAATTTGTGGCATGTTTTGACTTACTTTAGCTACTTTTGGAGTTATGGTGCTTACAACTCTATTTGCTTACTAAGGAAGTAAAAAAGAGAAGAAACTTGAAGTTTGGGAAAAACAAAATTCAAGAGGAAAAATGGAATTTTAAGGTTTTCCGTATAATGCATAAAACCTTTTCTTCCTTGTGATCTTTAGAAAAAAATCAAAGGAAAGTAGATTAGGTCAAAATTACTCATGTTATAAGCTCTAACTACACGTCTTGCTATACAATTTTGTTTGTTTAGCTAGACTTCAAAAAATTCTAAAATTCCTTACCCTTCTCTTTTCCTTGTATTTTCCTTCCTTCCATTCTTTACCTGTCAATTAAATAGAACCTAAAAGTTGAATTCTAGTGACAGGATTCGTATTAGAGCATGAGTTGCTTGAGGATTAATTTTAGTGTCTTCATCACTTTTTTCAATTAATACCTCCAATTTCTTAGAATACTTAAAGGGATATGTTTATGTTTTTTCCTAAAAAGAAAAAGAAAAGAAGGAAAGAAGAAAGGAAGAAATGTGTGGTAGCCCAACTATAAAGGCAAGAGAGATTTTTTTTTGGTTTATCCCTAGTTGTAGGAGAGAGAATGCAGTAATCTGTAAATAATTGGCTGGATTTAACGGAACCTGTATTTTTTTTTTTTTATTTTTTATGATTAATTTCATGTTTATTTAGGCTTTTGAATAAATTTGAACTTGAGAATTTGCACATTATTTGTTGATTTAACTCATTGATTTACCGCATTATGTAAATATAACTAGTATTTAGATTTTCCCTCTTTTGATTTTTTATTTTCAATTATGTTAGTTGAATTCATAAATGGTAACATAAGATTGATGTTAGATCAGAGATCTTTTCTAGCCATGTGCAAGGGACCAGAAGCTCCAATAAGCTATATTGTTCATCCAAAAGCTCCTCATTCACTTGTTCCATCTGAACCAAACTCCAAAACCCATGGCCTTTGAACAGCAGACTTCCCTTTTCTTTGGTCCTGCATGTTGTCAGAGGGAATGACTGCAATGCCAGCCTTTCTGGTTGGTTTGTCACAGACACTTTGTTTACATAGGGCGCAGATAATAATGCAAACTGGTGTCCCATCTATCATCCTACTAGCACCTGATCATGTCTTTTTTTTTTTTAAGGTCCTAAATCATGCTTTCAATATCCACTAAAGGAAAGATCAACTACGGGGTGAGTTTGATTATTTTAGAATTTTAATGGTTTAGTGAGAAGGGAACAGGGTCAAGGTATTAAAGCTATGATTTGCATCAGAACATTAGGAAAGATAGTCACACAAGTTTGGAGAGCAGAGAGCAGAAATATAATATAATGAATAATAGGAAAAGTCTGTAGAACTGATCAAGATTTTTCACTGGAAAGTCATAGATCTAGGAGATGCGAATGATAAAATTACATTGGAGAGTCTATATAAAAAAAAAATATTCAAGAAACAGAGGTGGACTAAGTAATTGCCATAATGATGTTCTTGGAAATTAAGCACCAACCTCCCTGGGTAAAACAGAAAATAATTTTTTTGGAGTTTCTATTGAGCATGGTATCAATGATGTAAAATATGCAAGTTTATGTTGAGGACACTCTGGGAAAGTAATTACTAATGTTTGCTAAGGAAAAGATTGCATCAGGAACCTCATTTGGCAGATGATAACTTGGACATATTTTTTTATTCATTTTTCAGTTTAAATCATTTGAAAATTTTGGAAGTTTTTTCTTTTAAATTTACCTTCTTGCTTTATGTGGCTAAGAGTCCATAATTGTTTACCTAAAAATAAGATAATGTTAAGTTCAAGCTGATATGGTAGTTAATACCTAATCCACCAAAAACTGGGGTTGGGTTCACTAATTAGCTTCTTAAAAGAATGGGTGACCATCTAACAAAAAACTGAGTGGCCTACTTCTGTCTCTGCAGTTGTACTTTCTTGTCTATCGTTAGTGGAGTGGTTGCTGGAGTTTGGGGATTTACTGGCTTGATGGGCTTCATTTTTTATCTCTTAATTATGGCAACTGCTTCTCTGGGATTTGCTGCGAAGGAAAAATTTTCAAATCACAAAGACTTTTATTGTTGGAACAGAATTGCAATTGATGGATTTCGGGGTGGTCTCGTAGTATGATTCTAACTCATTTATATTCGTTTTTTGTGGAGTTGGACGGTTCATAGCAAAGAATGCAAGTTTATAATTGCTTATCATGCATGAACTGTCTATATTTTCTAGCCAGTTGTCTAAGTCTAATAACCATGCCAAAACATGTGTGTTCATGCCCATTGAGCTTTGGTATACATGGCGGCATGGATGAGCAGCTAATTCGCATGCCCAATGTGCGTTTACTGTACCACCATCCGGTATAGCAAGTATTTTTCATCAAATACAAAACCTTCCCGTTCCCCCGTTTTACCAGCGAGGGCTTTTATTTATTTATTTATTTGTTATCGTTTAACATATCACCTTGCCGGCCGGCTACCTCACCCATCTTCCTTGGCCCCATCACCGTCGCTGCAAACCATTCGGCCCAGATATCCTGTGACAGAGCACGGCCATGACCTGACGCTGACACAATCCCTCACAGCCGTCCCATTGGTGAAGCGAGGATGTCAATGCCTGGCTCGTTGGAGTAGATGACGGTGATACTCGTCAAATAGGGGAGGGAAAGAAGCCGAACGACTTTATCGGATGCAAGCCATTTTTTTAATAAAAACTGATCTAGTACTAAGAAGAAAAGAGCCATGAGATCCCGAACAAATCATAAAGATTTCAGCCCAAACAACCCAGGCTTTTTTAGATTAGGTTATAAATATGATCATAAGAAAAATTCATATTTGACCGATCAATAGCAGACATCTATAAAAACAAAATATAAAAAATTATTATTGTTATTTGATGTTAATGAAAGTTATTAGCATTTGTAATCATCGATTGGTTCTATATTAATAAGGAGCATAACGACTACTATGATTTGATATTAATAGCTTTCATAGGGCCAAATTGTTTTTGGAAGTATTATATCAAGGAATCAAATGTTTTAAAAAATTTTAGGGTCATACGAAGTTTAATCCTAAATATTATTTTTAAAACAAATAAATGTTTTTAAAATTTAATCAACTAAAATTAATTTTGTTCAAATGAAAGAATATTAAAAATTTGTGGGCTATCATTAATTATTAAGATTTTAATTTTAAAAAATGGACTAAACAAATTTGGTCCGATAATATAAATTGGATAAGTTTGCTATTGATAAAAATGCGATCCATTTGGTTTGAACTTGAGTGTATCTTTATTGATTAATGTGATTTGCGATTTGTATAAGCTTGAACCAAATAGTCACCCACGATAAGAAGATCTATTAAGATTTTATTATGAGTTTCGTTTTCTCTCTTTATATTTATGATTTATTTTTCATTAATATACCGTCTTAGCGATGAGTAAGAAGAGAACGATTAAGACTTCCATATGACTTATGCATACTATAAAAATTTTATTATTGATATTTGGTATACTGGTTATACATATGAGATTTTTAAGTTTCAATATGATAAACCTTTACAATTATTAATATGCTTTTTTTAAAATTAGTTTTGAGGTATTTTTGGTCTCATATTATCAAAATATCATTTTTCTTGAAAAATAAAATTTTAAGTTTTAAAGTTTTTTAAAATAATAACTAAAATTAAAGGTTTACTCTAATACCAATTATAAGTCCCTCATCTCAGCCACCTACCTCCCAAAGATTAAAAAATAATTAAAAAAATAGATGTCTTGACTCTTGTATAAACTTTATATAATTGAATCCTCATTTCCTCATATATTTTGCCTCTTCTTTTAAAATATATAAATAAAATAATTTATTAAATAAAATAACTATAAAATAATTTATTAAATAAAATAACTAAAAAATTATAACTAGCTTATTCTATAAGTTTTTTCATTGTTTTTATTAGTTTAATGTTATTATGGATGAAGAATAATGTACCATACAAAGCGCATCGACATGATCTCATTAATTAAAAGTATGGAGGCCTGTTTAATCGTAAACTTGAGTGTAAACTTTTGCATCAATTAGTTAAGTTTTTCTTGCATTCAATTTACGCAAATCCTTTCTGCTAGAGTTGGATTTCAAATCCTTTCCGCTAGAGTTGGATTTAGTTGTTTATGCAGAACCCTATATCTAACTTACACATATATCCTTACCGAATCTGTTACATTGTTGAATGAATGATTTTGTAAAAAAAAATCCCATCAAATCACATAAGCTAAAACGTGAATTTATATATGAAACCTGGTTTACCATTATTAAATATAAAGATAATTCATAACGGTAATTCAACCTCAAAGAGTCTAATCTTCATTCGTTTTTTTTTAACATATTTTATTTATTTTCTCCTTATCTAATAATTTCTTTTTTTAAACATATTTTATTTATTTTCTCTCTATCTAATAATTTTTTTTGTTTTTTCTGCTAATGGGAGGGTTGACAAAAAGAAATTGAAAGGCATGCTGACATAATGCTTCCCATCTTCAATGCAGTAAATCTTCAGGGCAGACATGTCTATTATTTATAATACTGGAATGAATATTATTATTTTAAAAATAATTAAAACTTTATATATTTGAATCCTCATTTCCTCCAATATCTAACTTTTTAAATATATATATAAAATAACTTATGAAGGAAAATAATCAAACAAATATATATAATTAGAACTTTATATATTTAAATCCTAATTTCTTCAATATCTAACTTTTTAAATATATAATATAAAATAATCAAAGAAAATATTAGATAAGAATAATTAAGTGAATTCTTTTTTTCGTAGACATTAAATATTATAATGTTAACATCTATCTAGCATGATATATCATACAAAACACATCGACTTGATTTTATTAAAAATATTTACATAGAACTTATCGGTTAACTTTTGCATCGATTAATTATGCTCCTCTACGTTAAGGTAGTGTTTGATAGCCCAAAAGCTATCCCTGGATAAATGTACGGGATAACATTTATCAGGGGATAGCTGAGGGAATAAGTATTTTTTTAAAATTACAAGTATGCCATCAAGGGATAACTTTAGTTGTTCCTGGATTCTCTAGGGAATAAGTTCAGGGGATAACTCATGATTAACCATGGTTAACCATAGGTTATCCCTCTAATTAAATTATTTTAGACCTATCCCTTCTAGCTATAGCATTTGAGAATAAGGAGGGATATTCAGGGGATATCCTTCCTATCCCCAATATCAAACACTGCCTAAAGCTAGGTTCACTCATCCAAACGCCTCATTAATGTAACGGACTGGAGATGAAACTGAACGCGCTCTAATTCTATCCGGACGGCCGACAAACCAAACACAAGCGATTTTTTTAGACGGCAGAGGCAGGAAAAATTCGAAAACCGTGAATCTTCGGAATAATGTGAAATCTATCTCATCCCGTAAATCCATGGTTTCTAATGATGGTTCTTGAAAGTTTACCTCGTTAATTCATGATGCTGGCAAGTTGTTCATGTTCTTGTTAGTAATGTGATATATGTAGTGTATAATCTCAAAAGGTTCGATTTTCCCTGCTAATTCTGCCTCCTAGGTGTCCCTGTGATTAAGATAGGAGTAGTTCTATTGATGAAGATTAAGCATAACAAAATAGGAGGTGGATGGTCTAAAAATTGTGTTATAAACTAATTCCTTTCAATCCTTTGGGAAGAATGCGAGGTTTGATTAAAGTGTTACAATTTTATCTTAGGAATAAATTCCAAGCTAAAAACTTCTTGAATGCTTCCAAAGAGCATCACGAATTTTCTGAAATTTGTAGATGATGCATCATGTCCAAAAATGTTCAAACTGATGATATAATTAGTTATGCGTCGAGATGCTGCTCTTTGTTTTTCTATGAGGTAAGGGTGGCATAGGGTTGACGAGGAAGTCCCACCCAAATTAAGTTAACCAAGCCCATATAATGGGATGCACCTCTAAGAACTTGAACCTGGAACCTCCTCCAAATGTGGGAAGGTTGTGGTCACTCTCAACAGGTTCCTTGTCAAGACTCAAGATTCCTTCTTCAAAGGTTCCACTTAGTAATAAATGTGGCAATTTTATGAAGAGAGGGAGGACAAGTTACATGGAAATGGTAAGACTAACCATTCTGGTCATATAATTTAATCTTAGATATGTTATCAAAATGGTGTATGAGGGATTGAGCTTTTAAATTTTATTTACTAATTAATATGAGGTAAGTCATTTGAAGAGACTTATTTTCATATTTTTATTACGAGAAGACTTTCATAGTCACTATTATTGTCCAGTAATTAATTTTTGGTTATACAAAGTGGCTTTTTTTTTTGTGGTGTTACAAAATCTACACATTAATTTTAGGCAAGTAGCTGTCTTAAACTTGAATTTGTGGCATGTTTTGATTTACTTTAGCTACTTTTGGAGTTATGGTGCTTACAACTTATTTGGTTACTAAGGAAGTAAAAAAGAGAAGAAACTTGAAGAAAAGTCTTTTGTTCAACTGTTTTGGAGAACCAAAATTCAAGCGGGAAAATGGAGAGAAAAATGGAATTTTAAGGTTTTCCCTAGAATGCATAAAACCTTTTCTTCATTTCTGGTTGCGATCTTTAGAGAAAAATCAAAGGAAAGTAGATTAGGTCAAAGTTACTCATGTTATAAGCTCTAACTATACGACTTGTTATACAATTTTGTTTGTTTAGCTAGACATCAAGAAATTCTAAAATTCCTTACCTCTTCTCTTTGTTGAGATGCAGACTTGTGCGCGGCCCGTTATACTCATACGGATTTACTTTCTTATACATTCAGACCATCCTTTCATGTTTTGATCCAACGATTGGTTATTGTCCAATTCATGCAGGAACATGGTTTACTTTCTTATAAATCCAGGCCGTCCTTTTTGTTTTGATCCAACGGCTGGTTATTGTCCCAATTCATGCAAGAATAGGGTTTACTTTTTATACATCTAAGCCATCCTTTTAGTTTTGATCCAATGACTGGTTATTGTCCCAATTCATGCAGGAATAGGATTTTGGTCTATAAAAAGGAGGCTGTGAGCATGGGTTGGGGGTACGCTTTGGAGATGATCCTGTTGGTGAGGTTTTTGGAATTCTTGTGAGAGGAATTTGGAGCTTTTGAGAGGTAAGTTCTTATCATTTTTTTTAATAATTTTGTGCCATGGATTAATAAATAAAAGAATCATTGAGAAGGTCTTGCTCATGGACGTAGGCCAAGGATAAAAGGCCAAACCACGTTACATCTAGTGTGCTGATCTTTTTATTTGCTGCTTGATTATCTCTCTTGTGACATTATTTGTTTGTTCAATTACTTTTCTCTACAAAACGATCTGTATTATTGCTGTATTTATGTACCGTGTAATCTGAGGTGTGCTCGATTATTACTCGATCGATTTTTTCAGTTTGGTATTAGAGCTAGGTTGATCTTTTTGAGAGATTATTTTTGAAATAATGATGGGCAAGGTGATGACAATTAAATATGAAGTACCAAGGTTTGATGGATCAAACTTTGCACTTTGAAAGATGAAGATGCAAGCGGTTTTGATCAAGGATAGTTGTGAAATTGCTTTTCAAGGAAAAGAAAATAAACCGCAAGAGATGTTGGATGAGCAATATATGGAGAAAGATAAACTGGCTGTGGCAAACCTCTATCTGGCGTTAGATGATTCTGTATTATTTAATATTGATATAGAGACTATTGCAAAAGTGATTTGGCAAAAGTTGAAGAATCTCTATGAAGGAAAGTCTTTGGTGAATAAAATTTATTTGAGACGACAATTATATAATATGAAGATGAAGGATAGGGCATCAGTTCAAGAACACTTGGGAGTATTCAATTCCATTATGAGCAAGCTTACAACCCTAGATATGAAAATTGAAGATGAAGAGAAGGCTAGCATTTTACTGTATTCTATGCCAGAATTTTGGGATAATCTCATTGTGAACTTGAGTCATGTTGAAATCCTCAAGATGGAGTCAGTTGTTGCATCATTGCTAACAGAGAAGATGAGGTGAAGATCTAGCCAAGGAAGCTCTTTTGGGGAGGCCATGGTAGCATGAGGAAGACCTTTTGAGAAGGAACATTATAATCAAGGGAAAACGAAATCTAAATCCAAGGGCAAGAAGAAAGTAAAGTGTTGGAATTGTGGAAAAAACAGGGCATGTGAAGAAAGATTGCCGGACTAAAGGAGTTGATACAAAAGTTGAATTAGGACGTTTCTAAGGTAATATAGCAGAAGGCGAAACTAATTTATCTATTTTACAAGATGGGGATGCTTTGACAGCAATTGAAAGCTCTGAACTTGCACATCATTGGATTTTGGATTCATGGGCATCTTTTCACTTGACTCCTTTTAGGGAGTGGTTTCATACATACAAATCATGGGATGGTGGACTTATTTATTTGGATAACAATACTATTTGTCCTGTGGTTGGAATTGGAGATGTTCGGATCAAGATGTTTGATGGTTCAATTCAGATGTTTTCTAATGTGTGGCATATCTCTGCACTTCGTAAGAGTCTGCTATCACTTGAAAAGCTTTGCAAGCAAGGTCTTAAGTTTGCCGTGAAGAAAAATCAATTGAAGGTGTGCCAAGAGAGTTTGGTGGTGATGAAGGGAGAGCTTTTGGGTGACCTATATAAATTGATGGGCGAAACTCAGGTGGGAGAGACAACAGTAGCAACTACAAACAGTGTCTCCTACGATTTGGCATCATCGTTTGGGATATATTGGTGAGCGTGGGCTACAACTATTATTAAATAGGAAGCTTCTTCCAGGGTACAAGTCAACATCACTAGAATTTTGTGAAGGCTGCATCTATGGTAAGCAAGAAAGGCTTTCTTTCTCTTTATAACTGCAGTGGAGTAAGGACTTTATTGATTTAATCCATTCAGATACTCTCAAGTCACCTAATAAGTCATCGGGTGGGTATTTCTATTTTGTGTCCTTTGTTGATGATTATTCTTGCAAGGCTTGGATATATATTGTGAAGCATAAATCTGATGTTTTTGAGACTTTTAAGAAATTCAAGGCTCTAGTGAAAACAGAAAAAAAGGTTTGAAAATCAAGTGCCCATGTTCAGATAATGGAGGAAAATATTGATCCAAGGAATTTGAGAAGTTTTAGCACGTGAAATTCGGCGACACCTTACAGTACCTAGTACACCACAAAAAAATGGTGTGGCAGAGAGGTTAAATAGAACACTCATGGAGAGGGTCCGAAGTATGTTGAGTTCTGTAAAACTTGACAATGGGTTTTGGGCAGAGGCTGTGAATACAGCCTGTTACTTGATTAATCGAGCACAAACAAAAACTCTTGGGTGTGAAGTTTCAGAGGAGTTTTGGAATGGTAAGCCAGTAAATTATTCTCATTTCGTGTTTTTGGATGTGATGCATATGCATGGATCCTAAAAGAAAAGAGAATAAAATTAGATAAGAACTCTCGAAGGTGTATTTTTCTTGGCTATACTAAAGGAGTAAAGGGGTATCAATTGTAGGACCTTGCTACCTACAAGATCATTGTTAGCTGAGACGTTGTCTTTAATGAAGAATATTTTCAAGGCACCAAGGAAGAACAAGATGATAAAGCTATTATTCCTATTAAATTCTTTGATGCACGTGATAAACAGCAATCAAAGCAAGTACAATCAAATGACGAAGCAGTAGCTAGTAAACTGGGCGTAGAGTCTTTACAATCATCTGAAGATGCTATCTCTCTAGATGAACCACTAGCAGAGTCGGAGCGGCCTAGAGGGTCATTAGACATCCTTCTAGGTATAATGACTATCTCACTTCTTTCATTCCTTCTGCTAATCATGTTTGTGCTTATGTTGTTTTAGCGGAGGAGGATGAGCCAACTTCATATAAGGAGGCTTGTGAGTCCACCAATGCTAGAAAGTGGCATTATGCTATAGAAGAGGAGATGGAGGCACTTCGGAAGAACAAGACCTGAGAACTTGTAGCTCTACTGAAGGAAAGAAGTTCGATTGGCTGTCGGTGGATATATAAAGTAAAGAAGGATTCAGATGAAAATGTGGAGAGATTCAAAGCGCATTTGGTGGTAAAGGATTATGCTCAGAAGTCAGGAATTGACTTTGATGCGATTTTCTCACCAGTGGTTCGATTGACTACTATTCAAGTTGTTTTGGTGATTGTAGTAGTCATGAATTTGGAATTTGAGCAGATGGATGTAAAGACAGCTTTCTTATATGGCAATTTGGAACAAGAGATTTATATGTCACAATCTGAAGGTTTTGTTGAAAAAGGCAAGGAAAAGTTGGTTTGTCGGTTGAACAAATTATTGCATAGTCTCAAACAGGTGCCAAGGTATTGGTATAAGTGATTTGATTCCTTTATGATGAGTTTGAGATTTGATTGATTGGAGGCAGATCATTGTGCATATTTCTGCAACTATGATGATAGAAGCTTCTGTATCTTGTTGCTGTATGTCGACGATATGATGATTTTGTAGCCATTAACAATCTTTGATACCTATTCACCAGTAAGTAGAATAACATCTATAAGAATACTAATCGCTTTTGCAGCCATTAACAATCTTGAAATTCATCAAATGGATGTTAAAACTGCTTTTCTAAATGGTGAATTAGATGAAGAAATATACATGGAATAGCCTGAGGGATTTGTTTTTCTGGACAAGAAAAGAAGGTATGTAGACTTGTTCAATCCTTATATGGATTAAAACAAGCACTAAACAATGACATATGAAATTTGATAATGTCATGTTATCAAATGGATTTAAAATAAATAAATGTAACAAATGTATATATGCCAAAACCCTGCCTGAAGATAATTTGCTTATATAGATGACCTGTTAATCATTGGTAGTAATTCTGAAATGATTAAACAGACAAAAAAATGTTAATCAAATATTTTGATATAAAAATATGGGTGTTGCAGATGTTATACTAAGGATTCGAATCACTAGAACATCTGAAGAAATAATATTATCTCAATCTCATTATATTAAGAAAATATTAAATAAGTTTAAAAAGTATGATACTAGCCCAGTGAAAATACCTGTAGATGTTAATCTATATTTGGCAAGTATACTGAAGAACCCATATCTCAATTGAAATATTCATGCATAATTGGCATTTAATGCATGTCATGAATTGCACTCGTTCTGACATCGCATATGCTGTCAATAAGTTGAGCAGATTCACTAGTAATCCAGGTTCAAATTATTGGACAGCTCTAATAAGGGTATTAAGATATCTGCGATATACCCTAAGTTATGGATTACATTATTCAAGATATCTAGCATACTAGAAGGATACAGAGATGCAAATTGGATATCTAACATAGAAGATACAAAATCTACTAGTGGATATGTATTCACCTTAGGAGGAGGTGCTGTGTCATGAAAATCTTCTAAGCAAACATGTATAGCTTGATCCACTATGGAATCTGAGTTTATTGCTTTAGAAAAGGATGCTGAAGAAGCAGAATGACTTCAAAACCTTTTAGAAGATATTCCATGTTAGCCAAAGCCTGTGTCTGCAATATGCATACATTACGATAGTCAATCGGCAATTTGTAGAGCACATAATAAAATGTATAATGGTAAGTCTAGATATATGTCATAGACATAATACCATTAAGCAATTACTTAAATTGACATAATTTTCATTGACTATATTTAGTCAAAGAAAAACCTAGCGGATCCATTGACAAAGGGGTTACCAAGAGATCAAGTAAATTATTTATCGAGGGGAATGAGTTTAAAGCCTATAACAGAAAAATCTTATAGTGGATATTCAACCTAGATGACTGAAAATCCCAAGATCTAGGTTCAAAAGGGACAACTAAACTATAAAGAGATTTGCATAGCACTAAGGATGTCCAATCCTACTCATTCCTATGATAATTGGTGCTACCTGCTAAAGGTACTAGAGTAAGCATTGCTTTTAATGATTCTTATGACATGAAAACCGTATGGGATATAGCAGGATACTCTTAATAAGAATCACCTATCTGAGTGTGAACTGGGCCAATTCCATGAGAATTTTAAGGTTTCAATTCTCTAAAGCACTCATGAAACCAGGAGGTGTTCGAGGCCAAAATGAACACAACTATGAGAACCAAAAAAATGCTCGAGAAGAAGTTGTGTGATTGTTATTTTTGGTTTACACAAAACACTGAAAAGTTCAAGACATTATGTTTATTTTTTTAGCAAGTAAACTCGATAACAACTCACTAAGGAAGGTTCAAAGCCACAAGCTACCTATCCTGATATAACTTCATCCCACTATACTCTCTTTAGTGTCTGCATATTCATTTACATTAAAATCCTTTTATGTGGGGAATCGCCTTTTGATCGTTGTCGTTGGCGGTCAAAAATAAAACCTACTCACTACTATAGCTAGTGGTAAATCGGGATCGTATCCTCGGGGATCAAGGACAATTATTTACGAAAGAGAAAAAAGAAAATTTATCTATAGATGATTATATTAAGAATAGCGTTATTAAAAGATAACAACTAATTAATTAATGAAATTCAATAGCAGGAGAAGCAACCCAGGAATCCGAATCCATCATGCAAACATGTTTTATCTTCTTTTTTTAATATTGCAATAGTAATAATTTTTGCAAATTTAAAATTAGAATAATTTATCTCTTGTCAGGCACGACCATATCAGGAGATCATGATACGTCCTCTTAGAGTATAAACTATTTAATAATTGCAAGGTTAAGGGTCTAATCTATCATACTATGATCTGTCTCTCTTAGGCACGTATCGTATCCTAAGATCATGGTACATCGATAGAGGGCACAGGACATGTATGCCAGATCAAAACCTCGATCAGAAAATAACTCAAAAGATATAATAAAGAAGGGCATAACTTTTATTGCATAGAAATTAAGAATAAAAAGAAAGATAAAACATGATCACATGTTTCATCATCATCCCAAGTTGAAGAAATCTAGCCACACATTGCTACTGCCAGCATCCCCTCCATAATTTTCCTCTCCCAGGCCTAAAAATAATAATCTAAATAAAAGAATAATAAAAAGAGCTTTGTAGAAACTCCTCCCCCTAACTACTGCTTGAGGTTCTCCTTTTATAGAGCTCGTCTAGGGTTTCCTCCTAATTAAAGTTGGAATCCATCGGGCGCTCAAGATCATTCAGATATTATGAGAAAATTTCTCAGCCATCCGTTCAACATCACATGCCTTATTTATAGTTAAATTGGGATAATAAATAGACTTATCACCTTTGCTGATCTTTGATGATTTTTGATCTAAGACCAATTTTCATTCATGTGGGGGATTGTTGGGTAATGGGCCAAAAGGCCTTGAATACACTAATGGGCCTTAAAAGCCTATTACCTCTTTATGAGTATGAATGAGAAATTGAGAGGACATTGTTGGCCCAGATGGCAACCCAAAAGGGGGGAGGGTGAATTGGGTTGTTAAAAATTTAGCTTTTTAAAATTATGTGCTTTGAAATAAAAGAGATTGAATGTAAGATAAATGCTAGGCACAAATAATGAGATATGAAGAGACAAAGAGATAAAGCACTGCAAACACAAAGATTTTATAGTGGTTCGGTGTATCCAACACCTACATCCACTCTCAAGTAGCACTTGGGCCCACACTATAATCCTCTTAATTACAGCCGAGTTATTTTACAAGCTCACAACTCAAAACTTATTGTTTCCCCCGGGATCACAACGAATCCAGCTGGTTTTACTGGGCTCACCAGTACAAAACCCAAACACAAGCTATCTTTAGCTTGTCCTGAAGTATACTACCTCCACTAATTCAATCCCCTGATTGAATTAGCAAACAATAGTTTGAAAGCAATAAAGATTTCAATACAACACTTAAATAGCTCCTTAAGCAAGCAGATATTTAATAAAATAAATATGGTAAGAAAAGCTGATTGAAGCTCTTTGAATGTATGCTTTTCTTCTTTTCCTCTTCTCCTTTGAAAGATTGAATCAGCCTCAGCTCAATTTCTTCACGCAGTAGAGAAGTTGAGGATTTGGGGCTTTTGTTTTCTCTCTTCAAATGTTGAAATCTCCTTGATTTGATCTTGAGAAGCTTGTGGATTTCTCTTTGAACTTTTCTGGGATTGATGGACTTAAGCTCAGAGTATTTTCTTTTTGATTTCTCTCTTTCTTTCTCAGTATTTTCTGAATATTTTGCTCTTTTTCTTGCTCTGTTCTCTCTTTTTCTCCTTTTTTTCAAATGGACGGATATTCCTCCTTTTATAGATCTCTTAATCCAAGGTTTAGGTGGGAAATATAGCCGTTGTGAGATGCTTGGATACTCCTACACACAAAGAAAAATAACCGTTAGAGATTAGGTGGAAAAAATATTACCGTTGGAGTCCGTTCTGATAATTGAAAATCCGCTCCTGACAGGTTGGAGTCGGCTCCAACTTTTAGGTGTCGGCTCCAGATCGGGTATCCAAAAATAGCAAAGAAAAAGTTTGTTGAGGAGTCGGCTCCGAGAAAGTTAAGTGTTGGCTCGTCGCTTTCGGGAGTTGGCTTCGGAATCCAAGAGTGTCAGCTCCAGAAATGTCCATAAAACACGCTCTCTGTTCTCAGGTTAGAGTCGGCTCCAGAAACTCAGGTGTAGCTCTCGAACTCTCAGGTGTCGGCTCCCGAATTCTAGGTGTCGGCTCTGAAACTAAAACAGAATGCACTTCTCTGTATCTCAGGTTGGAGTCGGCTTCGAAACTCTGAGTGTTGACTCCAGACCGGCCAAAAATCTAGAAACCTTTGATACGCCTTGGGGTCGGCTCCTGACTATTTGGGTGTCGACTCTAAGTTCTGAATTTGAAAAATTCCTTTAAAATTTGATTCAAAACTTATTCCTTTTGATTGATTAAATATTTTTAACCCTTGAGACACTTATTAAATCAGAAACATAGTGATATACTCATGTCCTTTGTTAATCATCAAAATCAATAATTAGGTCAACAATCTCCCCTTTTTGATGATTATAAAAACATTGAGTATATGCATGATTAAACAATAAGAGTTTCAAATCAAATTTCTCAAATATTTAGTTTTCACAAGTAAGCTCCTCCGAATGAAGTAGCTCCCCCTATGATACTCAATTTAACTATCAATTACATTTATATGAGTTTAATGTTTGATACCAATTAAACTTTCATATCAAATTAACTTTCAATTAAGCTTATTCCTTTCAATGCATATACATTTTTCCCATTATAACTTTCACATTATACCTTTCAATGCATATACGATTATCAATTACATTTCTCTCCCTTTTTTGTAATCAACAAAAAGGTTAAGAAATTTAAATTAAATGACAAAATTAAGAGATGCTTCAAAGATCAAATGATATTCATTAAGTAAAAAGTTAATTACATACTTCACAAAGTCAAGCATTACATAAAAAATCTTAATTACATCAAAATTTCAGTAAACACATCAAACATCAAACTAAAGCAAATAAACATCAAATCCCAAATCTCCTTTTGAGTTCTTCTAGAATCTTGCCCATCTCTTCTCTTTGAGTAGCAATGAATTCATTTAGTCTCCTATCAAAGAATCCGGATGCAACAATGATCTTTTCTTGTATCTCAGCATTGCATTTGGAATGTCTCTGAATCACCTCCAATCTCTTTAAGTTCTTCAAAAATACTCTTGAGATCATTTTCAAAGATTCTGCGGAGGCTCCAAGGGTGGACTCAATTTTGTTTACTCTTTCATCCAAGGAATAAAACATTTCTCTTAAATTCATCAGGCTATTATCAATTTCAGTTTTCATCTCTTCCTTATGAGTACCAAATAATTCTTTAAGTTGCTCCAGCTGAACATCAGAAAAACCAATAGAAGGAATAGACACTGGTACAGATGCAGGAACGGAAGTAGGTGCCGGTGGTGGTGATGATCTGCTAGGTTCTGGTGAAGGATGCCTCACTGAAGGACCTACCTTAGAAGGTGCAATGGCTCCAATGTCACCCACTCTTTCATCCAGATTACTCTTTCTTTTCCATCTACCATCCACTTTCACAAATCCCATTCTATGCACAGTAGCCAGGCTGTAATAATCGGTGTGTCTAAGGTTCTTCAAAGGTTCATTCTCTGAAATGACAACACCCTGGCTTTGGAATACTAAAGTTAATATCATGCCATAGGGTAAAGAGGATCTTTTCTTATTCCCTGCCTCTGCCATATACCAAATCATCATAGCAGCCAGATTAATTTGCTGACCAGTCAAAACACTGTCCATAAGTACAATGTCTCGCTCTGAGACATACTCAAAACGTCCAGTCTTGGAAAATAAAATCCTACCACAAATGTTATGCAACAACCTAAGTTCAAGAGGCAACTGATTTGCCCTAATTTCTTCAAATTCGGTTATTTCCCTACCTAACATCCTTGATAAAGCATTTGATCTTTCACTGTGAATGCTTCTAGCAGGCCCAGTAACAGGAATCCCTAAAAGGTTTCCTAAAATTTCTGAAGTAATATGAATCCTTTTCCCTCTTACTGAACTAACAATTCCTCCATCTCCTCTAGATAAATTGAAATAAAACTCCTTGACTAAGGCTGGATAAGTAAGTAAATCAAGGGAACATACCTTATCCTAACCTAGTTCAGTCAACTGTCGCCCAATGGTAAAACCTTCTTCCTCAAGAAATGAAAGTCTACCTTCCTACCCATTGTGATTACATGGCCTACCAAAGTATCGATTTGAGGTGAGGACAGGCTTAGAGCAGCGCTCGGTGTGGATGACGAGGAAGAGGATGCAGAACTCGACGAAGGTTGCCTTGCCGGATGCCTTACAGTCCGTTTTTCGGTCGTTACCCCTCCACCAAACACTGATCCCCTACGTTTGGGTGCCATTGAGAGCTAAGGAGTGGTTAATTTGAGGGATTTTGGGTTTTGGAAAGAGTTGGAGAGAGTTTAGAGAGGATTGGAGTCGATTGAAATGAACGAGAGTCGGCTCTGCCCTAAATAAGTTAACCTGGGACCACTTGGAGTTGACTCCCGCAAAGCGAGGTGTCGGCTCCAGGTTGCTAACACAGTCATCACTCGAACTGGAGTCGGCTCCGCTAAGGCGGGTGTCGGCTCTAAGGTCTCAGACCGAGAGCGACACAGATAAGGTGTCAACTCCACAAATCAAAGTGTCGACTCCACTGATAGTTTCAGAAAAAAAATAAGAGAGTTTTTGATAAAATCTTTGGAATGTGGAGAATCAAATTGTTCAAATGTTTAGATAAATAGTCCTTAAAGTCATGAGAGAAATTTCAAGAAATTGATTGAAATCTAGATAATCATTCCTTAGGGGTTTTAAAATCATTCCAAAGGGTCACAAATCCCTAACTCTCCTCTAAGATAATAAAATCTTTCTTCACTCAAAGGTTTTGTAAATATGTCTGCTAGTTGTTCCTCAGTGAAAACATAATCAAGACAAATTTCACTATTAGCTACATGTTCTCTAATGAAGTGATATCTAATTTCAATATGTTTAGTTCTTGAATGTTGGATTGGATTTTTAGTTAAGTTTATTACACTTGTATTATCACATTTAATAAGAGTTTTATCAAGTGTTATGCCATAATCTTCAAGTTGTCGCTTAATCCAAAGGATTTGAGCATAATAACTTTCAGCTGTAATATATTCTGCTTCAGCAGTAGATAATGCAACCGAGTTTTGCTTTTTGCTAAACCAAGAGATTAAGTTACTTCCTAAAAATTGGCATGCACCACTTGTACTCTTTCTATCTAATTTACATCAGCATAATCAGAATCAGAATAAGCAATTAAATTCAGTGTTGAGTCTCTAGAATACCATAATCCTACATTTTAGTTCCACTTAGATATCTTAGTATTCTTTTTACAGCAATTAAGTGAGATTCTTTAGGTTCTGATTGAAATCTAGCACATAGACAAACAACAAACATGATATCAGGTCTACTTGCAGTTAAGTAAAGTAAGGATCCGATCATACCTCTATAGTATTTTTGATCTACTTTCTTACCATCTTCATCTTTGTCTAATTTGCATGAAGGACTCATTGGTGTTCCAAGGGGTTTGATTAATTCCATTCCAAACTTCTTGAGAATTTCCTTTGTGTACTTTGTTTGGTTGATGAAAATCCCATCTCTACTTTGCTTGATTTGAAGTCCTAGAAGAAATTGAGTTCTCCCATCATGCTCATTTCGAATTCACCCTGCATTAGCTTAGCAAACTCTTAACATAGAAGATTGTTAGTAGCACCGAATACAATATCATCTACATAGATTTGTACTACTAATAGATCTTTATCTTTTCTTTTTAAAAATAGAGTTTTATCTACATTTCCTCTAGTAAAATCATTTTCAATTAGAAATTTACTTAATCTATCATACCAAGCTCTAGGTGCTTGTTTTAAACCATATAGTGCTTTGTGTAATTTAAAAACGTGATTTGAAATTCATGATCTTCAAAACCAGGTGGTTGTTCTACAAAAACTTCTTCATTTATAAAACCATTTAAAAATGCACTTTTAACATCCATTTGAAATAAATTGATATTCATATGACATGCAAATGCAAGTAATAATCTAATTGCTTCTAATCTAGCTACAGGTGCAAAGGTTTATCAAAATCAATTCCTTCTTCTTGATTATATCCTTTTGCAACTAATCTAGCTTTATTTCTAATTACTATTCCATTTTCATCTAGTTTATTTCTAAATACCCATTTAGATCCTATAACTGAATGACCTTTAGGTCTATCAACTAAGGACCATACATTATTTCTAGTAAATTGATTTAATTCCTCTGTATAGCTAGCATCCAATTACTATCTTTTTTAGCTTCTTCTATAGTTTTAGGTTCAATTTGAGATACAAATGTAAGATGATTATTGATATTCCTCATGGATGATCTAGTTCTTACACCTTGAGATGGATCACCTATAATCAATTCCTTAGGATGACCATAAGCATATCTCCAATCTCTAGGCAGATCTACATCATTGCGTGTAGTATCAATAACATCAACCCTAGTGGAATCATCATCTTTAGCTTCTTGTTCATGATCTGAAGATACATCTATATTTAATTTTTCAATATCTTTCTAGCAAATTTGTATCTTCCTCATCATCAATCTTTTCTGAATTTGATGCTAAAGATTCATCAAAAACTACATGAATAGATTCTTCTACTATTAAGTTCCTTTTGTTAAATACTCTAAAGGCTTTACTAGTTGTTGAATATCCTAAGAATATGCCTTCATTAGATTTTGCATCAAATTTTCCTAAGTTGTCCTAACCATTATTATAAATGAAACATTTACTACCAAATGCATGAAAATAACTAATGTTAGGTTTCCTATTATTCCATAATTCATAAGAGTTTTCTTAAGAATTGGCCTAATTAAAGCTCTATTAAGGATGTAACATGCTGTGTTTATAGCTTCCGCCCAAAAGTATTTTGGTAGGTTGCTTTCACATAGCATGGTACGGGCCATGTCTTCTAAAGTTCTATTCTTTCTTTCTACAACTCCATTTTGTTATGGTGTTCTAGGTGCAGAAAAGTTGTGATTAATGCCATGTTCAATGCAGAAATTTTTAAATAAGTGATTTTCAAATTCTGTGCCATGATCACTTCTAAGAGACAATATGGTGGTATTTTTCTCATTAGTGACTTTCTTGAAGAATTTTAGAAATATTGAGAAAGTCTCATCCTTATGAGCCAAAAACAATACCCAAGTGAATCTAGAATAATCATCTACTATCACAAGACCATATTTCTTTCCTCCTAGACTAGTGGTTCTAGTTGTCCAAAAAGGTCCATGTGAAGTAGCTCTAGTGGCCTAGAAGTGGAAACAACATTCTTGGATTTGAAAGAGTTTCTAGTTTGTTTTCCAAATTGACATGCATCACAAATTTTGTTATTTTCAAAATCTAACTTTGGAAGTCCTTTAACTAAATCCATTCTAATTAATTTTGAAATCAAGTGTGTGCTTGCATGACCTAATCTACGATGCCACAACCATCCAATCTCATTTACATTAGCATTATCAGCAACTAAGCAATGACTATTAGTAGACAGATTGTCTAAATCAATTAATATATATTGCCATTTCTACTTCAGTAAATATAATGCTATTGTCAATAGGATTAGAAACAGTGCAGATAGAAGCCTCAAATGAAACTTTGAAACCTTTATCACACAATTGGCTAATACTAATTAAATTATGCTTTAAACCATCTACATAAAGAATATTTTCAATAAAAGTGGAGGGAGTTATCTGAATTTTACCAAAGCCCATAATCTGGCCTTTGCCGTTATCTCGAAGGTTACTACTCCTCTTTTATCCTCAAGGGTGATGAATTAATCCTTGTCACCCGTCATGTGCCTTAAGCAGCCGCTATCAAGATACCACTTTCGTTTTGATCTTTTGGCCGCAAGACACTCCTGCAAAGTAATCAAACTTTTTGTTTAGGTACCCAAGCTTTCTTGGGTCCTTCATGGTTAGTAGCAACAAAGATTGTTCCTTTTGAAAGTCATATTTTCTTTCCTTTAATATTTAAATTCTTATTAATTTTTTTAGAATTGCATTTATAGGCTTTGTGTCCTTTCTTGTTACAGCAATAATATCAGACCTCATTTTTCTCATGTTCCTTTCTAAAGAAATTTTTAACATACTTTTATTTCTTGTTAGGCCTATAACCTAATCCAGCCTTATCAAATATAGCTCTTTGATTACTCAATAACAAATTAAGTTTTTCAGAGCTATATGTAAATTTATCAACTATATTTTTATATTTATCAACTTCTATCTTTAAACTAACATTTTCATTTGAAATTGATTTTTTTCTTTTAGCAAATTCTTATTTTCAGATTTCAATTCTTCAATTTCATGAGTTAGTTTATCTTTTTCTTTGACAAGATTTAAATTATTATTTTTTAAAGATTTGCTTTTCTTTTTCAAAACTTTAAAATCACTAACTAGTTCGTTAAATGCATCAAACAATTCATCAAAGGTAAAGTCATGAGTTTCGGTACTTACCTCATCGTCATTTGCCATAAAACAAATGTTTGCAACCTCTTTCTGTTCTTCCTCGAAAGAGGATTCCTCGCTATCGCTCCATGTTGCAACATATGCTTTTTTCTTTTTTCTGTACCCCTTTTTTAATTGAGGACAGTCATATCTAAAGTGCCCCAGTTTCTTACATTCATAGCATATGAGGAGGTCTTTCTCTTTATCCTTGTCCTTTTCTTTTCTTTTTCACCTTCCATCTTTGTTCTAAATTTTTTCTTGTGGAAGGGTCTCTTTCTTTGCATAAATCTTTTAAATTTCTTAGCAAAGAGTGCAGTCTCCTCCTCCTCATCATCATCTTCATCACTGCTGCTTTTTTCAATTTCTGCAGCATTGAGGGTAATTGTTTTCTTCTTCTTGACGTCTTCCTCTATATGCTGTTTCATGGTCAACTCATGAGTCATTAGTGATCCAAGTAGCTCCTCCAAAGGTAAGGTATTGAGGTCCTTGGCTTCTTGGATTGCAGTCACCTTTGCTTCCCATGTCCTTGGAAGAGACCTAAGGATTTTATGAACCAACTCAGAGTTAGTATAGGTCTTGCCAATACTTTTTAAACCATTCACAATATCAGTAAATCTTGTATACATGCAGGTTATAGATTCAGTTTGTTCCATGCTAAACAATTCATATTTATAAACAAGAATATTAATCTTTGATTCTTTGACTTGATTAGTACCCTCATGGGTAATTTCTAATCTGTCCCAAATTTCTTTTGCGGAAATACATATAGAAATTCTATTAAACTTATTAGCATCTAATGCACAATATAAAACATTCATGGCCTTAGCATTGAGCTGAGCCATTTTCCTATCGTTCTCATTCCAATCCCTTTCAGGTTTAGGAACTATTGAACCATCTACTATGTGTGTGGGTGTGCTAGGTCCATTAGTGATTACACTCCATAGTTCATAATATAAAGCTTGAATAAAAATTCTCATTCTAGCTTTCCAATAAGAGTAGTTTGAACCATTAAATAAAGGAGGTCTATTTGTAGAATGACCTTCAGCAAATGAAGATCCAGCTTGAGCTGCCATTTGGATCTTTAGCTCTTGATCGTTTGATCAAATAAACAATGAGCACAAGCTCTGATACCAATTGTTGGCCCAGATGGCAACCCAAGAGGGGGGTGAATTGGGTTGTTAAAAATTTAGCTTTTTAAAATTATGTGCTTTGAAATAAAAGAGATTGAGTGCAAGATAAATGCTAAGCACAAATAATGAGATATGAAGAGACAAAGAGATAAAGCACGGCAAACACAAAGATTTTATAGTGGTTCGGTGTATCCAACACCTACATCCACTCCCAAGTAGCACTTGGACCCACACTATAATCCTCTTGATTACAGCCGAGTTGTTTTACAAGCTCACAACTCAAAACTTATTGTTTCCCCTGGGATCACAATAAACCCAACTGGTTTTACCGAACTCACCAGCACAAAACCCAAACACAAGCTGTCCTTAGCTTGTCCCGAGGTATACTACCTCCACTAATTCAATCCTCTGATTGAATTAGCAAACAACAGTTTGAAAGCAATAAAGATTTCAATACAACACTTAAACAGCTCCTTAAGTGAGCAGATATTCAATAAAATAAATAGGGTAAGAAAAGCCTGATTGAAGCTTTTTGAATGTATGCTTTTCTTCTTTTCCTCTTCTCCTTTGAAAGATTGAATCAGTCTCAGCTCAGTTTCTTCACGCAGTAGAGAAGTTGAGGATTTGGGGCTTTTGCTCTCTTTAAATGTTGGAAATCTCCTTGATTTGATCTTGAGAAGCTTTGGATTTCTCTTTGAACTTTTCTGGGATTGATGGACTTAAGCTCAGAGTATTTCCTTTTTGATTTCTCTCTTTCTTTCTCAGTATTTTCTGAATATTTTCTCTCTTTTTCTTGCTCTGTTCTCTCTTTTTCTCCTTTTTTTCAAATGGACGGAATTCCTCCTTTTATAGATCTCTTAATCTAAGGTTTAGGTGGAAAATATAGCCATTGTGAGATGCTTGGATACTCCTACACACAAAGAAAAATAACCGTTAGAGATTAGGTGGAAAAAATATTACCGTTGGAGTCCGTTCTGACAATTGAAAATCCGCTCCTGACAGGTTGGAGTCGGCTCCAACTTTTCAGGTGTCGGCTCCAGATCGGGTATCCAAAAATAGCAAAGAAAAAGTTTGTTGAGGAGTCGGCTCCGAGAAAGTTAAGTGTCGGCTCGTCGCTTTCAGGAGTCAGCTCCGGAATCCAAGAGTGTCGGCTCCAGAAATGTCCATAAAACATGCTCTCTGTTCTCAGGTTAGAGTCGGCTCCAGAACTCAGGTGTCGGCTCCCGAACTCTCAGGTGTCGGCTCTCGAATTCTAGGTGTCGGCTCCGGAAACTAAAACAGAATGCACTTCTCTGTATCTCAGGTTGGAGTCGGCTCCGAAACTCTGAGTGTCGACTTCAGACCATACCAAAAATCTAGAAACCTTCTGATACGCCTTGGGGTCGGCTCCTGACTATTTTGGTGTCGACTCCAAGTTCTGAACTTTAAAAAATTCCTTTAAAATTTGATTCAAAACTTATTCCTTTTGATTGATTAAACATTTTTAACCCCTGAAACACTTATTAAATCTGTCAGAAACATAGTGAATATACTTATGTCTTTTGTTAATCATCAAAATCAATAATTGAGTCAACAGACATTTAGTCCCACATCGAAAAATTAAGAAAGGTTTACTTATATGGAAACCTCTTCCTTCATGCTTAAGTTCCTTAGGCTCACCATAAGTGGAGAGCTTAAGGGTGATGCGTAGCATCATCCCCGCGCATGCGTGTGTGCGAAGGGCACAATGGGCGCTTTATAGGCATACTTTGTACTTCATAATTTTTTCTTAATCATGAGGATCCGATGGTGGAAACTGATCGGATTAAGATGAGGGGATAAGATCAAACGATAGACCGATGTGATAAAGCGGTGTTGATCGGATGATCATGGCTTGGATTGATCGTAGTCATTGATGAGAAGATCGTTGAACTGTTGACCATCGATTGATTGGTCAACAGTTGACCACCCATAGACCGTTGGTGTTAAGGCGCCCATCCGATCATGCCGTTGGTGATAAGACGATCATCCGATTGTGAAACGGCATATCAAAGCCGTGCAATGACTTATATGATCATTGAAATGGCTTATCTGATCGTGAAAATAACCTTTCGGATCATGGAAAGACTTATCGGATCACGTGATGTGAAGATCACGATGATGAATGGCATATTAAGGGTGATAAGCCCTTACCCTCACAGCCTTGATCAAATCCGATCAAATCAATTCAAATTGAAATTAAAACCGTATGATTACTTCCAAAGGGTACCTAAAGGCTATAAATAGGACCGTAGACATTTGTATTTCATTCAATCAATCTAATTCAATTCCTTTCCTCTCTTAGGCATTTGCATGCTCTCCTAAGGGAAGTATAGTTATAGTGCATAGAAAAGAGAGAAGCATTCTTGGTTCGAAATTTTTGATAAATTGTAGTGCTGCATTCATGAAAAGGAGACTATTGCATTTTAGAAGACAATCGTCATACAAACGTAAGTACTATTGTAGAACAAAATTGTTTTAAAGGCATAGAGTATAACTCTAGACTCAGTCTTATCAATTAGGTAGCCACAATCTATGCCAACAACCATTGCTTATGATGGACTTTGAAAGAGATCCGAAGAATTTACTATTTCTTTTGCGGCTAGGTGTCAGAAAGAATTTGTGTCATCGATTGCTATTGCAACATATCACACACAGCAAGAGAGGAAAGATGGTAATCTCATAACATCCATTCAACTTGCCGAGAGATGGTTATTAAGTGATTGAGAATACCAACGTTCGATTCAGTAGATCTGACCGTGGCCCTTATTAGCAATTATATAGATGGCCCATTATCCCATGCCTTGACAAATATATGCCACCATGTTAGCCCTGCAGCATAAGAGGTTCCGTCGCTGTATCTGAGCGTTCTATTGAAAAAGAATTCTGATGAACAATATTGAAAAAGACGAATATTTACGGTCGAAGGATCCTGGGCTTTGGACCTTCAGGAAAAGAGTTTTAGAACTAGTCTGCAAACTGGTTAGATCTCAAAGCAAAGTTAGTTCAGGGGGACATCTTATTCAGTGGATTTGATGGGCTACCAAACTGTGTGTTAGCTAATGGTTCAGAACAACAAAAGGAACAAAAAATAATTCTTCGAATATGTGTTAGCTATAATATATATATAGTTCAAAACAACAAAAGGAACATAAAATAATTAGCATCCTTTTGAGTAGCGAGGAAAAAGTGACAGGAACATGAGGATTTTGAGGTTGATTTGCTTGAAGGTAACGAGTAAAAGGTTTTTTGTACCCTTCTTTTTTCTATGTTTGGATAAGTACAATCTATCAAACGCCAACATCCCTATCTGGGGTGCACCAAAACTACCACTTCTCATCAACGTAGTCTCCAACCTGATCTATTATTTTGATTTTAAATCTTATTTTAGTTATACACAGATCATCTTGAAATGTATTTTTCTTTATAACCACCAAGAAAGAAATGTAGTTTTCAATGGCCGCTGTTCTATACCATGTGCTCATTTTATTTTTTATTTTTATATTTTCGGGGTGAGACCAATGAGTCCTATTGATCAAAATGATGTAATTGGTGAGAGACAGATGTAAGAATGTAAATGAGCTGGCCTATAGCCATGCAAATCATAAACTATTGACGCTAGATTGTAGCTTGGCAACATAAAAAAATTTTATTTGAGATTTGATCCACCACACAATATCCGATCCATCTTATCCATTCTCTTTAGTTTTTTTTTTTTTAATTTTTACCGTGCACAGTTATCTTCAATTATATAAAATTATTTCTTGCTGTTATCTTTATATTTTCATATTTTATGTGATTATTTTCTTATGGTACATAATAAAATTTTTTAACCATTAATTTTTACATAGTTAACCAAGTTATATATTTACTTGTGTTATGGCAACATCTAGATAGCACAATATATAAGATGCAAATGTATATAAAAGATTAAGAAAAGAAAAAAATAACATAAAACACATAAAATTATATGGTTTAGCTACGATTCACATCATTAAATGAAGGAGGGAAAAAATTCTATTTATTGAAAGATGAAGTATAAAATATAATAATAAATTTTTTAAAAATATTAACCTCGAATTCCATTTAGTTTATCGATAACTTTCTAAAATATAATTTTATATTAGGCTTGAACTACATGCACTACCATTTTAGGTTCCATGAAATTTTCACTCAAATTTTTTTTATAAAATATGTAGTTAGATCACAAATCAGCCGAGCTTAGAAATTCAAGACACGTCTAAAGACACATTAAAAACTTACAACAAATAAACAGCACAATATTGGAAATTTTACACCTGATCCATTTTAACAGGCATTAATTTGTTATCAGTCTTTGCGCAGAAAAATAACATATGGTTGCCCATTAGGATAGGGCCACAGGAAAGTGGAGCCATGTTGCTGTACCCCGTGGAGCTCCATTGACAGTGCACTACCATGCCAAGAACATGACATGCATGCAACTGAGCGATGCTACTGAAGCATCCACTCACTCTTCGAATTCACGTCATGGCACATTTTTAAGACATGCAGTTTTAATGTGACATAAATCAGAGGGACTGGGCTCAGTTGGTGGATGAAGCTCATAAAATTACAGTACGGTACGTGTGCTGTTAATCATCACCAGCGTTGCCTACGTAAGCCTGATTTGAGTTGGTTAATAATGCATGCAAGGCCGTCATTATTGGCGTCATCGACCATCTTGTATATGCGCTTCACTGGACTCGTCGTCCCTAGTAAAATATAATACATCAAAATATAAGCAATAAACAGTAAAATAGTCTCAACATAAATGATTATATGTATCATGAGAGTCCTAATGTATTATTACAAACTCTGTTTTGAAAAAAAGAATGTAATATACTAGTAAAATTTTTCTACATAAAGCCAACCACAAAAATACATTAGCTTTTAAGAAAAATTATCCTCTTTGGACAGATAAATCCCTTAAGCCAATGCACATTATAACATAAAATATTTCATGTCGATTCATAGAATTACAATACACAATAACTTCCTTTGGATATGTTATTATGTGATGCTGTAACTTAGAATCTTATTACAACAATATAGAAAGTATTATACAAGGCTCAATAAGTAAATTGGTAGCTAAAAACCTGCATCAACTTGTAAAGTCCTTTCAAAATGAGAGAAACATATTGCTTACAATAGTATGTATGCTAACCAGATATATGCAAATGATCACTTAATATAAGGCACATAAACTGTGTATACTTTTTTGAATCATAAACTAATATTTAATTATATTCGTACCATATGTTTTGAATTTTATCAGCATTAATTATGTTTTATGCATATATTCTTTATATAAGAGCACAAAAATCATTAATTACTATAAATTAAACAAGAAATATACATTATATTAAAATTATATGAAGCCGAAAATAATATACAGTCAATATAAATTTTAAAATATGGCATAAATCAACAACAACTAAATAATAATAATAATCGAACTATATAGTATAAAATAAAATAAATATAGTGATAATTATTATTATAATCAATAAGCTTAAATTTAATTTTAGGTTGTAATCAATCCGGGCTCTTATTTAGAAATGGGTCCATAATAGAATAAGGCCCATGACATTCTAATAAGGTCCATCCATGCCCTTGCCCGCCCGCTGGCTACCTCACCCATCTTCCTCGGCCCCATCACCGTCGCTACAAACCATTCAGCCCAGATATCCGGTGACAGAGCACGGCCATGACCCGACGCTGACACAATCCCTCACAGCCGTCCCACCGGTGAAGTGAGGACGTCAACGCCTGGCTCGTTGGAGTAGATGACGGTGATGGCTCATCAAATAGGGGAGGGAAAGAAGCCGAAGGACTTTATCGGATGCAAGCCATTTTTTTAATAAAAACTGATCTAGTATTAAGAAGAAAACAGCCATGAGATCCCGAAGAAATCCTATAGATTTCAGCCCAAACAACCCAGGCTTTTTTAGATTAGGTTATAAATATGATCATAAGAAAAATTCATATTTGACCGATCAATAGCAGACATCTATAAACAAAATATAAATTATTATTATTATTTGATGTTAATGAAAGTTATTAGTATTTGTAATCACTGATTGGTTCCATATTAATAAGGGCCATAACGACTACTATGATTCGATATTGATAGTTTTCGTAGGACCAAATTGTTTTTGGAAGTATTATATCAAGGAATCAAATGTTTTAAAAATTTTTATGGCCATACGAAGTTTAATCCTAAATATCAAAATAAAATAAATAAATATTTTTAAAATTTAATCAACTAAAATTAATATTGTTCAAATGAAAGAATATTAAAAATTTATGGGCTATCATTAATTATTATAATTTTAATTTTAAAAAATGGATCAAACGAATTTGGTTTAATCTAAAACCAAATATTAAAATATCATTTTTCTTGAAAATAAAATTTTAAGTTTTAAAGTTTTTTTAAAATAATAACTAAAATTAAAGGTTTAATCTAAAACCAATTATGAGTCCCTCAGCCACCCACATCCAAAAGATAAAAAAATAATTAAAAAAATAGATGTCTTATGTAGAACTTTATATAATTAAATCCTCATTTCCTCATATATCTTGCATTTTTTTAAATATATAATATAAAAATAATTTATTACATAAAATAATTAAAAAAATTATAACTAGCTGAAAGGATGACGGCACAGGCATCCCTCTCATCCATATTTAAGCCACTCTTGACAAGTATTTTGATCACTCAAGTCATTAATCTCGACCCGTGGAAACTCACAATGCGTCATCGCCTCAGTAGGCGCTTGCGGGAGACAAGGGGTCGCGCCCCCTCATTGGGGAAGATCGGGAGGCATCGACGAGGTGTGCGGGGAACTCCCCCCTTTTTCTAGGGACCAGGCTCCCTCCGGTTAGCCGGACCCTTCTGAAATAAATGTCCTCGAGAACCTGCCAGACTCCCTCGAATTGGACATCCCTGAAAAGATGTGAAAAAGCGCATCAGCGATCGGCACTAGCTCGCCTCTCTCGAGGATAACCAAGTCATAAAACTCGGGCGCCCCCATGCGTCGCTCGGATAACCCTCATCCTCTTTGGCATCCCGCACCAGAATCTACATTTGCTGCAAGAGCCAACAAAATATTATACCTCGGCAATAACCGAGTGATATCCTTCATACCTCGGCAACAACCGAGTGATATCCTGAAGCTTCGGCTTAGTCGAGTAGTCTCTCCATCGCTTTGGCACGGCTAAGGCGTCCTATTATACCTCGGTGGAGGCAAACGACCTCCCATTACTCAACAGCAAAGGCATGTCATGAACCATCTTTCCCAGCCGAAATACCTGCCTCTATAAACAAGATCATGCCTACCTCATGAGTCCACAGAATCGCCCAGGTCCCTCTTTGACTCAATCATAGATATATGCTATCTCCGCTGAGGACCGGACACTGACCTTAGCAAAAACTAAGCCGCAATAGCGCTGCCGAAATATGCTACAGCATAAAAAGCATAATATGGGAGTAACAACTCTCAGCACAGAAGAGGCAGAGACTAAAGAAAGGAGGAATGAAAACTTTCTTTATTTCCTCATCAAAAAGAAAAGTTACAACCTCCTACGAGGAGTTACAAGTGCATCAAAGCACAAGAAATAAAACGAGTACATAGCTCGGCCGAACTGCTTCAGTCAGTTTCGGTTAATAATGGCATTTCGACGTCTGACCCAAGAAATCAGACAAATCGGACAGCTCGCTCTGAACCGCCGGCTAAGGCCGATCCAGCACTCCACGGGTTCTCTGGATGAACTAAGGGATCCAAAAAGAGACACAGACCCGTGGATGCTGATGCTGAGGAAGCTTCCCCCTGGGTGGGATGCTGGGCTACAGGTCGCCACCCGATTGAGAGAGCTAGGGGACCATCAACCCCACGCTGCTCTCAACTCCGTC
>UESW01002524.1:0-39814 GCA_900491605.1 Calamus simplicifolius | reverse complement strand
AAGAGCCGAGAATCCAGCCCGAGGGAGAAGGAAGTCCGTGCGTGCTACGGGAGTGCCTATGCACTTCCTACCCTGCGACCCTCACAGCTAAGCCACAAAGGACACACAGGAAGCACATATGTGCACTCTCCATGTGATCTTTGTGGACCTCCTGTACGCTCTCCATGTGATCTCCGAAGCTCCTCCCTTGAGGACGAGCTGCTCTTCAGCGACTCCTTCATCACCCCAGCTATCCGGGGGAAGACGACTTGCAAAAGGAAAACTCAGTCCCTCCGCTCTAAGCCTCAGGGATACAGGCATCATGAAAACTTTCATAGCTTGCAGAGAAGAAAACTTTAGGGATGGCCTAACACGGCCCCTCCCTCCCCTTCTTATAGGCGAAATGAATCGGAAGCAGATATTAAAGCAGAAAGCCCCAAGATTCAAAATGCCCAATCCACGTTGCCATGTGGCCTCACAGGATGAAAAGAGCGCCCTTCTATGCGCACCAAACGCATCTCTCAGTCCATGACGTACGCCGGAGGATCTTCTCTGATCCCGGATCATGGGTCATAATTGCAGAAAATCACCCGCTGATCTTAAAGATATGGGTGGACCTGGGAAATCGCCCAGTGAAAACGACACCCTCCAATGGCAAACAAACGCCTGCGTCATATGTTGAAACGACCCGCGTTGGGAAGGATCGACGAGATAAATGCCCCTGGAAACTACCGAGGCAACCTTTTGCTGGCTGCAAAGCCGTATTATCTACTTCGGCAAAACAAAGGCCAACTTGCCTTGAAAAAGACAAGGCACTGATAGAGTAATAAAGAGGCGCGGAGGACAAGTACTCCTCGATAAAGGTGTTTCAAATATTCCTCACTCCGACCTAACTGCATGTTGTATCCAGGTATGAACCCAGACATCGCCTGGTGCTTCCATCGAAGGCCAAGCCGCTTTCATACTTTGGAACAAACCGAGGTATCCCTTTCCGGTCCGGCATGACTGAGTGCACTCCTATCCGGACTCAGATGACGAAACACTCTTTATACATGACTGAGATAAATGCCTCGAACCTTACCGAGGTGGCCGAAAATCCCCCAAGAGAGTGGCTCACTTATAAGACTTGCACGGTGAAAGCGAGCGTTTCAAAAACAACAGCAAACACAAAAGCTACAGAAATTTTTCTCTTCATTTTTATAGAAAAGGCGACAGAAAAGAAAAATACATCGACCCTCATAGGGGCTTGTTATTTTCTCCAGAGACCGCTGAGCCCTCCCCTCGCTGCAGAGCTGGCTTGCCCACCAGTTGCTTGAGGGACGCCACCTGCTTCTCCAATCAGCTATTAGCCTTGCGGAGGAGCATAATCTCCCTGGTAGAGACCGCCACGTATTGCTCGACCGCCTTCTGTAGTTGCTCGTGATTTGCAAATGATGATGCCAGGACTTCCCCATCAATGGTTATCTAGTACGGCCCCTGCGGGTCCCCCAATGGGCATTGACACTGTTAACTGGTGCTCCAGCTGATCTCCCTTCATCCTCGGAAGCCATCTTGCTATCACAGGTTTAGACAAACCAACAAAAGATCGGCAGAGGGAAGGGTTAGCGATAGCCTACCACCCACTAGCATTTAAACTACTCCGAGCAAGTACCCTAATCGTCTGAGCCATCGGCTCTAACACCGCTGCCATAAAGCCTCGCCATGCGTCGTCGCTTTGGTGGCCGCTCACGGGAAACGAAGAATCGCTCCCTCTTTACTGAGAAAGATGAGTAAATGATGGCGGGGAATTCAATTAACCCTCCTTTTCGGGATCGGACTCCCTCCGAAGGCGCGTCCACCTTCTCACCTTGATTAGACCGAACTAGCTAACTTTGGCTCCAACCGAGCTATTCTCATATCTCGGTCCTGCTCGATCTACCCTTATACCTCGGCCTTGATCGGGACGTTTATTCAGGTCCGAGCTAAGTCGACCAAGCAACGTGGATAGGCCATGAGCTGCCCGCGGTCGAAAGAAAACTTAAGACAAAAAACCATTCAAGAAGGACAATCACGCAGAAGAAAAAGGTCCATTTCTTGAAAACGTCAATCGGGTTACAAGTTTGAAAGACAAAAACACACAGATAACCCTTAAGAATCAGGGTTGGGAATGGCCCCAGCGGCCTCGGCAGCTTCCTCGATGACGTTTAGGGGAGCTTGACTCATCTCACCCTTTTCAAACACTGTTGTTCCTCCGGTGGTATGACGAGTATGCCCTTCGGGAGCCGCAGCCACACTAACATCTGGAACAACGTCGAGATCGGTGTTCGAAACATCGATATATTCGTCCTCTTCATCCCCTGGGGAATAGGCCTTGAAGGTTTCAATATCCAAGAAGGAGAGGTCCCATTCTGGATGCTCCTTGGATATCTTACTTCGAGTCTCCTCTATACCAAGCTGGTAGGCGTCGACACAGGTTGCATCTTGTTCGCCTTTGAGTAGAGCGAGCCACATTTCAATTTCAGCAACTTGACCCCGCAGTAAGGCAATTTGCTCCTCGGTCTCACTGACCCGCCTCTCGAGCTCTGAGTTCCTCCCTTGGCTAGATGCCAGTTCCCCTTGCAGGACTGGGTCTGACTTCGATTCTCCAGCACCGCCTTCTTCATCTGCAAAAATAGAATTAGCTGATGCCACGATGAGCCAGTAAAGGAAGCTAAAAAAGAGGGGTAGTACCATACCTCCTCCTCCTGCCGAGCTAACCTCTTGGTCAGCTCCTTGGCTTCGCCAATAGCTCTCTGTTTATCGGCCCTGATTTGCTCGATCCTGCTCTTAAGGTCATTGATATTCGACTGCCTACCATCGGCTTCCCCCAGGCTTGGGAGAGCTCTCTATCTAATTGGATTTGCTTTTCCTGGTGCCACTTGATCCGGTCATCCCTGTCGGCGACACCATGGTTAAGTTGCCGCACCTTCTCCTCCAACTCGCCAAGCATTCTCTTCAAGCAGTTTCTCTCCTCGGCGGCCTCTCTCCTCTGCCTGCCCAAGCTTTCGCTAAATTGTTTCTTGACAGTTTCCATTTCTCCGGAATGCCTGGATTTGATCTGCGATAACTCCAAGCATGTGTCATCGAACTTCGCCAGGAGCCTGCGTAGCTCTTTCACTTCAAGCCTTAGCTTGGACGCGTCATCTAGGGCAGCCTGATGCAACACCCTCATCTTCTTTAAATTCTCATGGGCGATACCCAGAGCTTGCTTAAAGGTATCATATGCCTTCGCTCGCGATCGAAGCTCGGCACTGACTCTCTTGGCTTGAGCGACAGCTCCTGTTGCCAGACTCAAGCGCCAGCACAGTGCCCTAGTAACCAAAGCACTCTGCAGAACGAAACACAAGTGAGAAAAGCACGATCGAGCTAGTCAAAAAGCATTCGCTACTCGGGAGTAGTAACTCACCCGGGAGATGTAGGACATGGCTAACCCCATGAGGGTGGAATTATCGATCTCGGGGAGGAGGTATACATCCTTCACCACATTTCGCTGGCCAAATGCGGCGTCAACGAGATCTAGGTCTGCGAACTTATTCATCGAGGGATCCGCGCCCGGGTACAGTACTGACCTCATTAGAGCAGCGAACGCCACCTCGACGGCCGAATCCGAGCTACTGGGCTGACTATCCTCGCCCGAAGGATCGATCTGGGCAACCTCCGATTGAGAAGCCTTTGACCTTTTGGCCTCCTCCAGCAAAATCCTGGCCTGGCCTTCCTCAGATAACTCGGCCAGCCCAAGCGTCAATTTTCCCGAAGCTTTGGCAGAGGAAGCTTCGGCCGCAAGATTCTTACCTTGCCCTATCCCCTCGTCCGAGTTCCTTCCCTCGATCGCAAGTACCTGCTCCTCCCCTGTAGGCTCCACCAAGGCCTCAGTTTGTTTGTCAGTTGCCCCAACCTCTCCAGGAAGAGGTTCTCCAGCCGTAGGCTCTTCGCAAGCCTCCACCACAATCGACCCGACATCGCTGCCACTGAATCCCTCTAGGGGGAGCCCTCCAATGGAAAGCTCATCTTGAACCTCGACGTTTGCGGTTGCTCCCTCCTGTTCTCCTGCCAGGGCTAGAGACATCTCCTTTCTTAGAGGCGAGCCCTCTGGGGCACCGAACTCCGCTGCGCCAGCCATTGGCTTATCTTCCAAAGGAGGGGCTTCCGGACAAGCCAACAGAGTCTCGTCCGAGCTATCTACTATTTCCACCACTGAAGGACAAGGGATCTCAGCAGCCATGTTTGAGTCCTCCTCTGTTTTCAGCACCCCCGCTGCGGTTACCCCAACCTTCGGCGAGCGCTCTTCGAAGAAGCGAGCTTTCTTTTCAGGCTTGCATTTCTCTCCACCGCTGCTCTCACTCGGGCGTTTGCTTATTATTTTCTTAATGCGGCCCGATAGTTTAGACCTCTTGGCTATGGTGATAGATAACAATCGGTCAAACCGAGATATCTTTGCTCGAGTAAAAATCAATGGAAAAGCAAAAGGACTCACCATGCGGGTCGAGGGGGCTAAGCCCGGCGGCGAAGAGAGCCTCCTCCGACAATAAATCATTAGCCGAAAATGTCCTGCCATCACGAAGGACCTCCAAATCCTTCTCCTCCTGTTTAGACAGGGTTGGATGTGCTTCCACATCCCGAACAAAGTTTCCCCATCCCCAGGGAAAATCGGAGCCGATGTTCCCCTCGGCAATGAAGAATCTGACCTTCCACTCCTTTATGGACGATGGTTTGTGTGTTATCGTCTTGAATGACCTCCGAGGTCCGATATAACGCCACTTCGATTTCCTCCCAGATATCAAGTGGAAACAGGCACGAAGAGAGGAAGAGATGCCGTTACCTGAATCCGGCTACACATTGAGATAAACCCGATGACGCTGCGCCAACTGTTGGGAGCTACCATCGTCGGGCAAACGTTGTAAAATCTCATGATCTCCTTCACCAAGGGATGCAGGGGAAATTGAAGGCCTGCCTTCAGGCTGTCTTCATAAAGAAAGACCCCATTCTCCAGATCTTGCGAAACCCTATGCTCGGGCTCCAACAATCTTAGAAGAACGTTCGAGGGAATGCCGTACTGTTGACGTATTCTCCCCAAATCCTCGGTGGCAATCTCTGAAGCCATGTCGTTGGGGCTCATCATTCTGCTAGTCGAGTGAAATAGCAAGCAAAATTACAGAGGAACGAAAGGGTGCTGTGGACGGGAGCGGCGCTGTTTCAACTTTGCTTCCTCCCTAAGAAAATTGCCTTAAAAAAGAAGATAAGGCATCTCGACCGAGACGCTCAGAACCGCCATTACGACCGCTATGAAAACCGGGATTTGCTACATGGCAATCCCCAACCGTTGCACCAAAGGAGCCTTACCCACAAAGGCACGGCGGCTGCGCGGCATTGCATAGGGCATCATTGCGCAGGCTGTCAACTCCGGATCCCTCCGTTCAAGTCATGCCACCTGGAATTATACTCCCTATGCCCGAACCTACGCTTTGAACTAGGGAGTGGGGGGCATGTGTTGAGGGGTAAAATCGCTATGCATCAATAACCGTGTTCATGGCTAAGGCTAGCCTTGATTCCTATCCGCTGTGCAACACCCGCTAGAGATAAATCAACCTCGATAGGTTGGAGCGTCCTAGCCCCCACCGAGCCAAGGGTTCCCCAAGACGTGAGCTATCATCTATTATCTCTCAGCCCCTTGGCCGAGCTATCATCTATCGTCTCTCGGCCCCTCGAGTCGAGCTATCGGCTGTCGTCTCTCGGCCCCTCGAGCCGAGCTATCGTCTCTCGGCCCCTCGAGACGAGCTATCATCTCTCGGCCCCTTGGCCGAGCTATCGTCTATCGTCTCTCGGCCCCTTGAGCCGAGCTATCGGCTGTCGTCTCTCGGCCCCCTCGAGCCGAGCTATCGTCTATCATCTCTCGGCCCCCTCGAGCCGAGCTATCATCTCTTGGCCTCTCGAGCCGAGTTATCGTCCATCATCTCCTGGCCCTAACTAAGCCATTCCATCACCCGACCCTTCTAGCCGATCTCTTCTATCACTCGGCCTAACCTGAGCGATACCTATACCTCTGCGGAATTCGGCGCGGAAAAGCTTAAAATAGTAAGATTCCAAATGGGAATCATATCTGAAAGTGGCCTAGAGCCCTGGAGCCTATGCCCCCACCGAATCTTGAGATGTCAACAGGCTCTCCCAGCCGTCGATCTTCTAACTAACCAGATACGAATTCTACCGATCTCATAACAAATTGGATTCAGATCTCAACGGCCTTCGGACCCACGACGCTCCCAAACAACCAGGTGATCCTCTATAAATTCCACTACCTTAGATCCCCTCAGGTACGCCATCTCTGTGTGCGCACTCGCTCACTGCCTTTGTTTTCCGCCATTATCGCTTTGCTCAGAGCCCTTGGAGAGACTCTTCAGCGAGAGCCTTCTCCTCATTTTTGTTGACTGTCGATATCCACTGACTTGAGTGTCAGAGGGTCTTCCACAGAGGGCCACCCCTAACGCCTCTCGCGTGAGGACTGTTTTGCAGGTCCGCCCAGGAGGAAACCCATCTCGAAGCCCGAACGCGCCCGAGTCGGAGGACAAGATTTCAGCAGCAACAAATCCACAGGGACTTTAGTGGTTATTTTGAATTAAAACTATGCAATTAGGAATTTAAATAAATAGATAATGAAAATAATTAAGATATGATCTATCTTATGAGAGCACGGCCCGTACCCATAGATCACGGCCCATCCCTTTTAAGAATAGATCAGTCAAGAATTATTTTTACTTAAAAAGAATTCACTAAGAACTAAACATAAATAAATATTTTATTGTAAATCATCTGAATACATAAAAATTAAAACTAAAAAAATCTTCTTCCTTGACATAAAAAAGGCAACAGCATCAAGAAGGCATCTTTGAATCAGAACTCTAAACCGAGGGAACGTCTTCCTGCCTCACGAATGCCCCTCCTTCTTTCTCTGTTCGGGGCTTCATCTCACATCTATCCAGCCAGAGCTATTTATAGATGCTCATATATGGAGAGGACACGAAAAGAACACAAAGAAATCACGGAGAGATCATGCCTCTTTGTTTCCATACTAGACACGGCTTCCTAATTGTTCAGATCTGATTCGGGCTATGCTCAATTTCTTTGCGAGAATGCATTGATTTCCTTCTAAATTTGAATTTTTTCCAGATTTGGCATCCGAACGAAACATGAAGAGATTTCGAAGAGATAACAGACGATTCTCCTTCCAATTCGAAAGTCTTCAATCCAATTAATTCCCTGATTGGTTGGTGGAGTGATGGGATAGGAATAAAAGAAAAATCGGAAGAAAAAAAATGAATATGTGAAATCTGCAATTGAACTCGACAATTGGTTTACTGAGTTTGCTTTGAGATACGTACATATAAAGATAAATCCTTGTAAATTTAATTTCGAGCTCATTTTAAGTCCGATTTGAGTGTCGTTTGTGTTGTTGGACTTCTAAAATCGTGCTCTTTAAGTTGATAAGGTTTTACCTAAAATATTATAAAATATTTAAATATTAAATAATAATCGATACTTTGACTTATTAATTAATAGGTTTATGATGATTATTTATGCGTTTATCATAAACCAATAGAAAATTAGCTTTATTAAACCATCATTATCACTTAAATTTAAATATCGGATACAATCAAATGCCATAATTATCATTTAGAATAAATATATGATAAATCTTCACGTGGGCCATATAAAAGGAAATGCTAATATTCTCTCACTTGGCCCATGTGAGATATTAAACATACTAGTTTAATAATCAATCATAATGCGCATAACAGAAGCTAAAATCCTTTATAATATTGGTCAATCATGAAATCATCATTAAGCAAAAACTAATAAGAATCATGGCGGTTGTATACTATCATTTTGATATACTCCCTTCCATGTATCACATTACTAGTTTTATACTTAACATGACATGTAATAGGAATTACAGTAGGGTCTAACAATAATGTCTTTATCAAAGACAAATCCTGTTAACATTCTCATAATTTATTTATGTATATATACCAGCATAATTCAACAGGATCCATAAGTGAATCAGAAATAATAATTAATTGAGCTTAGAGTATCAAATACATATGAAACTTAAAGCTTTAAACATAACATCACTAATGATTTTCAATAATGCCCATTCTTTCGTTATGTTCATAACATATCTTTGATGGCAACCCTTTAGTTAGTGGATCTGCAATTATGAGACTAGTGCTAATATGTTCAATTAACACTCTTGTTTCTAAACTTTTTCTTTAACAGCAAAGTATTTCAATTCCATATGTTTAGCACCCTTTGAATAATTATTATTTTTAGAAAAGAAGATCGCTGCGGAGTTATCATAATAATTTTTAGCGGCTTGGCAATAATGTCGACAATCCCAAGTCCTAAAATAAAATTTTGCAGCCATAAATCATGAATTGTGACCTCAAAGCATGCCACAACCTCAGCTTCCATAGTGGATGCAGCAATGACAGACTGCTTTGCACTTTACTATGAGATCGCTCCTCCAGCTAAAAGGAACAAATAGCTAAATGTGGACTACCTAGTATCAACACATCTAATAAAATCTGAGTCTGAATATCCCTTGACTTCAAGATCATTAGATCTTCTGTAGATGAGCATATGATCCTTCGTTCCTTGCAAAAACCTTAGCACCTTCTTTATAGCTTTCCAATGATCCATTCCTAGATTACTCTGATATCTGCCTAGCATCCTGACAGCAAAACTGATGTCTAGCCTAGTACATGTCTGAGCATACATCAAGCTTCCAAGAATTGATGCATAAGGAATTTCATTCATTTGTTTGTGTTTCAATTCATTCTTTGGACATTGCAAATGTTGAATTTGTCTCCCTTCTGAATTGAAACAACACTTGCAGAGCATTTTTTTATGTTAAATTTCTCAAGAACTTTATTAATATATGTCTTCTGAGATAAACCTAACAATCCTTGTGATTAATCATGAAATATTTTGATTCCAATCATATAGGATGTCTCACCCATATCTTCATTTCAAAGTTCTTAGAAAAAAAATTCTTGGTCTCATACAATAGGCCAAGGTCATTAGTAGCTAGCAAGATGTCATCAACATACAGAATTAAAAATATAATTTTGCTCCTACTGACCTTCAGATATATACACCGATCAATGATGTTTTCTTTAAATCCAAAGGATGTAATGGTATTGTTGAACTTAAGATACCATTGTCGGAAAGCTTGCTTAAGTCCGTATATTGACTTCTTCAATTTACACACCATGTGTTCTTTTCCTTCAAATGAAAAGCCCTCAGGTTGGTCCATATAAACCTCTTTATTCAAACTCCCGTTTAGAAAGGTAGTTTTTACATCCATTTGATGCAACTCCAAATCATAATGAGCTACTAGTGCCATAATAATTCTAAATGAATCTTTCTTAGAGATTAGAGAAAAAGTCTCTTTATAATCAATGCCATATTTTTGAGTAAAACTTTTAGCAATAAGTCTGGCTTTACGACGTTCAGTATTGCCATTTGAATCACGTTTGATCTTAAAGACCCATTTATACCCAACTCTTTTACAACCTTCAGGCAATTCAACAAGATCCCATACTTCATTGTGATCCATTGATTTTAACTCATCTTTCATGGCATCTAACCATTTAGATGAATTAGCACTTTGCATGGCTTGTGAAAAAGAAACTGGATCATCACTAATACCCAAATCAAAATCTAATTCTTGTAGATAAACTACATAATTATCAAAAATAACAGTTCATCTTTTTCATTGAGACCTTCTTAATGCTACTTTATTGGGTTCATTTATTGCAGGTTCATTAGTAATATCATCATTCTGTGGTGTTCGATCATTGATTTGTTGTTCTTGAAAGTTGTTAAAAGGTTCAACAACTCTACGAACAACAACTTGAGAAGAAGTTATAGGTGAAGAAACTTATACCTTAACTTCTTGGATTCCTACTTTACATGGTTCCAAACTCCCACTAACTTCACTATTCTCAATGAACCTTGCATTTTCAAATTCAACAATTCTTGTACTATGGTTAGGACAATAAAATTTATACCCTTTTGATCTTTCTGGATAACCAATGAAGAAACCACTAGTTGTTCTTGAGTCCAATTTCTTTTCATGTGGATTGTAAATCTTTACTTCCGCCGAACAACCTCAAACATGTAAATGCCTAAAAATGGGTTTTCTTTCTGTCCATAGTTCAAAAGGAGTCTTTGGAACTGCCTTATTAGGAACTCTATTTAGCAAATACATAGCGGTCTTTAAAGCATGCATCCATAATAATAAGGATAATGATGAATTGCTTAACATACTTGTTGGCCCAGATGACAACCCAAGAGGGGGGGGGGGTGAATTGGGTTCTTTAAAAAATTAGCCTTTTGAAATCGTTTGCTTAAGAAGAATGAAGGCAAATGCAATGTAAATACAAAGTGCAGTGAATAAAACAGAGATAGAGATAGAGTCAATGAAAGCACGGCAAACACAAAGATTTTATAGTGGTTCGGTGTATTCAACACCTACGTCCACTCCCAAGATTCACTTGGGTCCACACTATAATCAACCTGATTACAGCCGAGTTGTTTTACAAGCTCACAACTCAAACTTGTTGTTTTCCCGGGCGCACAACGAACCCAGCTGGTTTTCCGAGCTCACCAGCACAAAAACCCTAACACAAGCTATCCCAAGCTTGTACCGAGGTAAGACTACCTCCACTAGTTCAATCCCCCAGATTGAACTAGATACAAACAATAGAAATAGTGTTTTTCAAATACACAGCTCCTCAATGAGCAGATAATCAAATAAAAATAACAAGGTTTAGAAAAGCCTGATTTGTAGTTGGTTGGCTTTGAGCTTTTCTTCTTTTCTTCTTCTCCTTGCTGGATTGAATTAAGCCTCAGCTCCGATTCTTCACAGTTGAAGCAGTTGAGAAGGGTTGAAAAGCAAGAAACTTATCCTCTTTCTTCAATTTGGGAAATCCATCAAAACTTTGATTTGAATGCCTTGGATTCCTCTTGAGCATTTTGGAGTAGAGTGGATTTGAGCTAGAAGGTTTTCCTCTTGAGATTCAGGCTCTCTCTTTTTTGGATTTTTGGATTGGGATTTCTCTATTTGTTTCTCAGTTTTTCCGTTTTCCGTTCTTCTCCTTTTGAATGATAGTCTTCCCTTTTTATAGATTTCTTTTAAGCCATTTTTGGAAGAAAACTATCCGTTGGAGTGTACCTTATAACAAAATATATCCGTTAGAAATAAAGTAAAATAGAAATATTACCGTTAGAGCTGATCTGGAAATTTGATTTTTCGTTCCAGGTGGGTTGGAGTCGACTCTAACTTTTCTGAAGTCGGCTCTAACTCGAACCACTTTAATCCATTATTTATGGAGTCGTCTCTGACTTTTCTGGGGTCGACAAGAACCTTTTCTGGAGTCGACTCTAACAGACCCGGAGTCGACTCTAAATCGGGGCCAAAAAAATCAACGTTCTGTTTCTTCTGTGAGAGTCGGCTCTAACAGTCTCGGAGTCGACTCTAACTTCCGTGCCAGATCCTGGAGTCGGCTCTGTGATTCTCGGAGTCAACTCTAATGTCTGCAATCTTACCTAGACATTAGATTCGATCCAGAACACGATTTATCTCCTAATTTTGATCATTCAATCGACTTATAATCTGAAACACTTAATCAAAATCATTAGAGCCTTCAATTGTTATACTCAAATAGTTTTGTTAATCATCAAAATCATCAATTGGGTCAACAATCTCCCCCTTTTTGATGATAATAAAAACTTTGAGTATATGCATTCAAAAATTCATTCGAACTAAAGATTATAGTCATTTTAAAACTTAAAACATTTTTAATGAAGGATTTGATGCCAATATTCAAAGTAAACTTTTAAAATTATGCATGAGTTCAATATAATCCATCAATTATGAACATATAATCTAAATGTGCAGAAAATTGCAATTGAGCTTGTTGTTAAGCTCCCCCTGCATTGAATAGCTCCCCCTATATATAAAGAATCGAATTTTAATTGAACTGACTAAAATTTCAAATCTCTTTCTTTTTGCATAAACAATCATTTCTCCCCCTTTCTTTCTTTATTTTTGCATATTCAACCATCTCTAATTAAAATTCATTAAAATTTCAAGTCTTTCTTTCTTTGCATATTCAACCATCTCTCATTAAAATTCATTAAAATTTCAAGTCTTTCTTTCTTTGCATATTCAACCATCTCTCATTAAAATTCATTAAAAATTTTCAAGTCTTTCTTTCTTTGCATATTCAATCATCTCTCCTCCTTTTTTGTTATCAGCAATAAGGAGAGTATTAGATAAAGAAAGTTATTAGAGAAAAATTGTAGGTTCAATAAGACATAGGGATTCAAGCAGTCAATATTTGAAAATGTGAAATTGCATTTCATAAGTAAGAAACATTACCTAAGTTGATTCATGTACATTCCAAAATGAAATATATTAGATACTCAAAAATTCTTAAATACAAACTATCAAAATCAAAGTCAGATATGTTTGAATACAATTTTCTTCAAGTGACCTATGATTTCCATTACATCATCTTTTTGAGATTTCTTAAAATTTTCAAGACAAGCTTCAATATGTGAGACTGCAAGGTCAATGTCCTTCTTCAGTTGACCAGTTGCATGAACATAAGATCCCGAGCCATCAGCAATGCCTTCCATCCTTTCAAAGATTTTGTGAAGTTCAGCACCAAAGGATTCAACAGAATTGCTTATGGAAAAGGAGATCATGTCCAGTCTCGAGTTAAGTTCTTCTTTCAGCTGATTAAAGTCTTCTTTTAATTGATTAATCTCATGAGATCTCTGACTATCATATTCAGCAAGCAAAACTCTTAACTGACCAATCTGTTCATCAGAGAATCTTCCAGAAGCAGCAATAGACTGATGTGAAGGAGAGGGAACTGTGCTCGGTCCGGCCTCTGAAGGTCCAGCTGTAGATGGTCCCGCAATAAATGGATCAGGGACTGATGGTCCCGCAGTGGATGGTCCAGGGATATCTTCTACTCTGGCCTCTTCAGCTCTATCTCTTTCAGCTCTTTCTTCTCGTCCTCCTTTCATCCATATACCATTTAACTTCTTGAAGCCCATCCGATGAATAGTAGAAATACTATAATAGTCAGTGTGCCTTAATTTCCTTAGGGGTTCATTCTCCATAATAAGCACACCTTGGCTTCTAAAGATTAATGTAAGAACCATACCATATGGCAGTGTAGATCTTTTCTTTGTAGCAGCCTCTGCCATATATCCAATCATCATGCCAGCTAGGTTGACTGGCCTTCCAGTAATTATACAATCCATCAAAAGAATGTCTCGCTCCCAGACGTACTCAAATCTACCAATTTTGGAAATAAGATTCTTCCACAAATGTTGTGTAGTAACCTGAGTTCCAGATTTAATTGATTTGCAAGGATTTTCTCAAACTCGGTTACATCCCTCCCTAACATTCTTGTCAATGCTCCACTTCTATCATCATGTTGATATTCCATAATACCGATTGTGGGCATTTCCAACAAATTTCCAAGTATTTCAGTGGTTATTGTAACTCTTGTTCCTCTTACCATACTGATTAAACCGCCTTCTCCTCTACTTAAACCATTGTAAAACTCTCTCACTAGGGCTAGATAAGTGGGGATATCTAATGAGCAAATCTTTTCCCACCCCATTTCTTTCAAACATCTTCCTATTGTGAAGCCTTCCGACTCAAGGAAATCAAAATTGACCTTTCTTCCAGTTGTAATAGTCTTACCGGCTAATTGATCAACTTTGGTTGAAGAGGGTGAAGGAGGGGAATCTTCTTGAGTGGCCGAAGAGGAGGATGACGAGGGTTGCCTCCGAATCGTGCGTCGCCTCGTGGGAACGGACGCTCCACCGATGAAACCGCGCCTCTTAGGTGCCATTTAGAAGATTGGAATGTTTAATCAAGGGCTTTGAGAAGATTGGGGAAGTTGGAAAGACTTTGGAACTTCTTGGAGAGGTTTTGGGAGACGGATGGAATGATTTGGGGTCGACTCCGCCTTTTTATTTTTGACCTAGCTCGACCTAGAGTCGACTCTCGAAAACTGGGTATCGGCTTCGAACCAGAAAGTCTGTCAGCGCTCGAATTAGAGTCGGCTCTACAAAAGCCAGAGTCGGCTCTAATTGCTTAGACATAACATCAAAACCAAGGTGTCGACTCCACAAACTGTTAGAGTCGACTCTAACAGTTTCAGAGATAAAAAATCAAGTTTCAAGGATCTGAAACTATTCAAATTAATCATCAAATTCTAGATAAATGTTCCTTAGCAATTGGGGAAACAATGAATCAAGATCTAGATAGATTTCCTTATTGAATATCGAGATTTTTCAAGAAATTGATGAAATCTAGATAGATGTCCTTAAGAGTTTCAGAAAACTATTCCAAAGGATCACAAACTCCTAATTCTCCTCTAAGATAACAAAATCTCTCTTCACTTAAGGGTTTTGTAAATATATCTGCCAGTTGTTCTTCAGTATTCACATAATCAAGACAAATTTCATTATTGGCAACATGTTCTCTTATAAAGTGATATCTAATTTCAATATGTTTTGTTCTTGAGTGTTGAATTAGATTTTTAGTTAGATCGATTGCACTTGTATTATCACATCTTATAGGTGTCTTATCAAGTGTGATACCATAGTCTTCAAGTTGTCTCTTAATCCATAGGATTTGAGCACAGCAACTTTCAGCTGCAACATATTCTGCTTCAGCAGTAGATAATGCAACCGAATTTTGCTTTTTGCTAAACTATGAGATTAAGTTACTTCCTAAGAATTGGCATACACCACTTGTGCTTTTTCTATCTAACTTACATCCAGCATAATCAGAATCAGAATAAGCAATCAGATTTAATGTTGAGTCTCTAGAATACCATAAACCTACATTTTTTGTTCCACTTAAGTATCTTAGTATTCTTTTAACAGCAATTAAATGTGATTCTTTAGGTTCAGACTGAAATCTAGCACATAAGCAAACAGCAAACATTATGTCTGGTCTACTTGCAGTTAAGTAAAGTAGGGATCCGATTATACCTCGATAATATTTTTGATCAACCTTCTTACCTTCTTCATCTTTGTCCAGCTTGCATGAAGGACTCATTGGTGTTCCGAGGGGTTTGATTGATTCCATACCAAACTTCTTTAGAATTTCTCTTGTATACTTTGTTTGGTTGATAAAGATTCCCTCTTTGCGTTGTTTGATTTGGAGTCCAAGGAAGAAATTGAGTTCTCCCATCATGCTCATTTCAAATTCTCCCTGCATTAACTTAGCAAACTCTTGACATAGAAGATTGTTAGTAGCACCAAATACAATGTCATCAACATAAATTTGAACTACAAGTAAATCTTTATCTTTTCTTTTCAAAAACAATGTTTTATCAACATTTCCTCTTGTAAAATCATTTTCAATCAAAAATCTACTTAGTCTATCATACCAAGCTCTAGGTGCTTGTTTCAATCCATATAAAGCTTTGTGCAATTTAAAAACGTGATTTGGAAATTCATGATCTTCAAATCCCGGTGGTTGTTCCACAAATACTTCTTCATTTATTAATCCATTTAAAAATGTACTTTTGACATCCATTTAAAATAAATTAATGTTCATGTGACATGCAAATGCTAGTAATAGCCTAATGGCTTCTAATCTAGCTACAGGTGCAAAGGTTTCATCAAAATCAATACCTTCTTCTTGATTATATCCTTTTGCAACTAATCTAGCTTTGTTTCTAATTACTATGCCATTTTCATCTAGTTTATTTCTAAAATCCATTTTGATCCTATAACAGAATGATCTTTAGGTCTTTCCACTAATGTCCATACATTATTTCTAGTGAATTGGTTTAATTCTTCTTGCATAGCTAGCATCCAATTATTATCTTTTTTAGCTTCTTCAATAGTTTTAGGTTCAATTTGGGAAACAAATGCAAGGTGATTACTAATATTTCTCATAGATGATCTAGTTCTTATTCCTTGAGATGGATCACCTATAATCAATTCCTTGGGATGACTATAAGCGTATCTCCAATCTCTTGGTAGATCTATATCATTATGATTAGTATTAATATCATCAACATTAGGCAAATCATTATCTTTAGCTTCTTGTTCATGATATGAAGATACATCAATATTAAGTTTTTCAAGATTGTTTTCGAGAATGTTTGTATCTTCCTCATCATCAATCCTTTTGGAACTTGATGCTAAAGATTCATCAAAAATTACATGAATAGATTCTTCAACAATTAAACTTCCTTTATTGAACACTCTATATACTTTACTAGTTGTCGAATAACCTAAGAATATTCCTTCATCATATTTTGCATCAAATTTACCTAAGTTATTTTTACCATTATTATGAATAAAACATTTACAACCAAATGCATGAAAATATTTAATGTTGGGTTTTCTATCATGCCATAATTCGTAAGGTGTTTTCTTTAAAATAGGTCTTATTAATGCTCTATTTAGGATGTAACATGCTGTGTTAATAGCTTCCGCCCAAAAGTATTTCGGGAGTTTACTTTCACATAGCATGGTACGGGCCATGTCTTCTAGAGTTCTATTTTTCTTTCAACTACTCCATTTTATTGAGGGGTTCTTGGTGCAGAAAAATTATGATTAATACCATTTTCATTGCAAAAACTTTCAAATAAGTGATTTTCAAATTCAGTTCCATGATCACTTCTTAGAGACACTATGGTAGTGTTTTTCTCATTTGTGACTTTCTTGAAGAATTTCATGAATATCGAGAAAGTCTCATCTTTGTGAGCTAAAAATATTATCCAAGTGAATCTAGAGTAATCATCTACTATCACAAGACCATATTTCTTTCCTCCTAGACTTGTGGCTCTAGTTGGTCCAAAAAGGTCCATGTGAAGTAGCTCTAATGGCCTAGAAGTTGAAACAACATTTTTAGATTTAAAAGAACTTCTCATTTGTTTTCCAAACTGACATGCATCACATATTTTGTTATTTTTAAAATCTATTTTAGGTAGTCCTTTTACTAAATCCATTCTAATTAGTTTTGAAATCAGGTGTGTGCTTGCGTGACCTAATCTTCGATGCCACAACCAACCAGTCTCATTCACATTAGCATTATTAGCAACTAAGCAATGATTATTAGTAGACAAATTGTCTAAGTCAATCAAGTATACATTGTCATTTCTATTTCCAATAAAAACAATGCTATTATCAATGGGATTAGCTACGGTGCATAAAGAAGATTCAAAAGATACTTTAAAACCTTTGTCACATAATTGACTTATACTTATTAAGTTGTGCTTTAAACCATCAACATAAAGTACATTCTCAATATGTGGAGGGAGTTATTTGAATGTTACCAAACCCCAAGATTTGGCCTTTGCCATTGTCGCCAAATGTAACAACTCCTCCACTCTTTTCTTCAAGGGTGATGAATTCTTCTTTGTCACCCGTCATATGTCTTGAGCAGCCACTATCAAGATACCACTTTCTCTTTGATCTCTTGGCCACAAGACATTCCTGCAATGAAATCAGACTTTATGTTTAGGTACCCAAGCTTTCTTGGGTTCTTCATGGTTAGTAGCAACAAATATTGTTCCTTTCTGAACCCATATTTTCTTCCCTTTAACATTTAGGTTTTTATTAGGTTTCAGAATTTTACATTCATAGGATTTATGTCCTATTTGATTACATTTAAAGCATGTAAAATTACTTTGGCCAGCACGCACAAAAATATTTTTCAGTGATTTTTGTTTTCTTAAAGTGTTATACCCTAATCCGGCTTTGTCAAAAACTGCTTTTTGACTATTTAATAACATGTCTAATTTAGTTGAGCTTAAGGTAAACTTATCAACTATGTTCTTATGTTTTTCAACCTCTTTCCTTAGTTTATCATTTTCATTTGAAATTAATTCTTTTCTTTTACTAAAATCTCATTTCAGATTTAAATTTCTCAACTTCATTGTTAAGATTTTTCTTTTCTTTAATGAAAGTTAAATTTTCATTTTTCAAAATCTTGTATTTCTTTTTCAAAACTTTGAAATCCCCAACAAGTTCATTAGAGAATCAAAAAGTTCATCAAAAGCAAATTCATCGCAAGGGTTGTCGGAACTTACCTCATCATTGTCGTCCGCCATGAAACATACATTTACGACTTTCTTTTGTTCTTCTTCTTCGGAAGAAGATTCCTCGCTGTCACTCCATGTCGCCACATAAGCCTTCTTTTTCTTTTTGTAGGCTTTCTTCAATTTTGGACATTCATTCCTAAAGTGCCCCGGTTTATTACACTCATAACAAGTCAAGGGGTCTTTCTCTTTTTCTTTGTCCTTGTCCTTATTTTATCCTTTTCTCCTTTCCACTTACCTCCAAATTTTTTCTTGTGGAAGGGTTTCTTTCTCCTCATAAATCTTTTAAATTTCTTTGCTAAGAGAGCAGTCTCTTCATCATTATCATCATCATCATCACTGCTGCTCTTCTTCTTTTGCAGCTTTGAGGGCAATAACTTTCTTTTTCTTTGTGTCCTCCTCTACATGCTGCCTCATAGTCAGCTCATAGGTCATAAGTGATCCTAGAAGCTCCTCTAAGGGTAAAGTGTTGAGGTCCTTTGCTTCTTGGATTGCTGTCATTTTGCTTCCCATGATCTTGGTAATGACCTAAGAATTTTTCGAACAAGTTCTGAGTTAGTATATGTCTTACCAAGACTTTTCAAACTATTTACAATATCTGTAAATCTAGTGTACATGCATGCAATGGTTTCAGATTGTTCCATGCTAAACAACTCATATTTATGAACAAGAATATTAATTTTGGATTCTTTTACTTGGTTGGTACCCTCATGGGTAACCTCTAATCTATCCCAAATCTCCTTTGCGGAATTACAAGTGGAGATTCTATTAAATTCATTAGCGTCTAAAGAGCAATATAAGACATTCATGGCCTTAGCATTGAGCTGTGCCATTTTTCTATCATTATCATTCCAATCCCTTTCGGGCTTAGGAACAATAGTGCCATCAATAACATGTGTGGGTGTACTAGGTCCATTAATTATAACACCCCATAGTTCATAGTCAGAAGCTTGAATGAATATCCTCATTCTAGCTTTCCAATATGAATAATTTGAACCATTAAACAGTGGAGGTCTATTCGTAGAATGACCTTCAGCAAACGATCCAACTTGAGCTACCATTTGGATCTTTAGCTCTTGATCGTGTGATCAAAATCTAATGAGCACTAGCTCTGATACTAATTGTTGGCCCAGATGACAACCCAAGAGGGGGGGGTGAATTGGGTTCTTTAAAAAATTAGCCTTTGAAATCGTTTGCTTAAGAGAATGAAGGCAAATGCAATGTAAATACAAAGTGCAGTGAATAAAACAGAGATAGAGATAGAGTCAATGAAAGCACGGCAAACACAAAGATTTTATAGTGGTTCGGTGTATCCAACACCTACGTCCACTCCCAAGATTAACTTGGGTCCACACTATAATCAACCTGATTACAGCCGAGTTGTTTTACAAGCTCACAACTCAAACTTGTTGTTTTCCCGGGCGCACAACGAACCCAGCTGGTTTTCCAGGCTCACCAGCACAAAAACCCTAACACAAGCTATCCCAAGCTTGTACCGAGGTAAGACTACCTCCACTAGTTCAATCCCCCAGATTGAACTAGATACAAACAATAGAAATAGTTTTTCAAATACATAGCTCCTCAATGAGCAGATAATCAAATAAAAATAACAAGGTTTAGAAAGCCTGATTTATAGTTGGTTGGCTTTTGAGCTTTTCTTCTTTCTTCTTTTCTTCTTCTCCTTGCTGGATTGAATCAAGCCTCAGCTCCGATTCTTCATAGTTGAAGCAGTTGAGAAGGGTTGAAAAGCAAGAAACTTATCCTCTTTCTCCAATTTGGGAAATCCATCAAAACTTTGATTTGAATGCCTTGGATTCCTCTTGAGCATTTTGGAGTAGAGTGGATTTGAGCTAGAAGGTTTTCCTCTTGAGATTCAGGCTCTCTCTTTTTCGGATTTTTGGATTGGGATTTCTCTATTTGTTTCTTAGTTTTTCCGTTTTCCGTTCTTCTCTTTTTGAATGATAGTCTTCCCTTTTTATAGATTTCTTTCAAGCCATTTTTGGAAGAAAACTATCCGTTGGAGTGTACCTTGTAACAAATATATCCGTTAGAAATAAAGTAAAATAGAAATATTACCGTTAGAGCTGATCTGGCAATTTGATTTTTCGTACCAGGTGGGTTGGAGTCGACTCTAACTTTTCTGGAGTCGGATCTAACTCGAACCACTTTAAATCAGTTATTTCTGGAGTCGTCTCTGACTTTTCTGGGGTCGACAAGAACCTTTTCTGGAGTCGACTCTAACAGACCCGGAGTCGACTCTAAATTGGGGCCAGAAAAATCAACGTTCTGTTTCTTTATGAGAGTCGGTTTTAACAGTCTCGGAGTCGACTCTAACTTCCGTGCCAGATCCTGGAGTCGGCTCTGTGATTCTCGGAGTCGACTCTAATGTCTGCAACCTTACCTAGACATTAGATTCGATCCAGAACACGATTTATCTCCTGATTTTGATCATTCAATCGACTTATAATCTGAAACACTTAATCAAAATCATTAGAGCCTTCAATTGTTATACTTAAATAGTTTTGTTAATCATCAAAATCATCAATTGGGTCAACAATACTCCTAACCATGTCCATTAAAGTTCGATTGTGCCTTTCTGCAATACCATTTTGTTCTGGTGTTTCAGGCATTGTGTATTGAGCACATATGCCATGCTTTTTAAGAAATTTGGCAAATGGATTAGGGCATTGTTCAGATTCATCATACTTTTCATAATATTCACCATCTCTGTCAGACCTAATAATTTTTACTTTTCTGTCTAGTTGTCTTTCAACCTCATTAATAAATACTTCTAGAGCATTTACCGATTAAGATTTTTTGTACAACAAATAGACATAGAAATAACGTAAAAAATCATCAATAAAGGTGATAAAATACTTTTCTCCATCAAAAGATGAAACATCAAAAGGCCCACATATATTGGCGTGTATAATTTAAGGAGATGTGTACTTCTTGTGGCGCTTTTCTTGATTGTGTGTTTTGTGTTTTCCTTTAATACAATCCACACAAATCCCAAGATCAGTAAAATTTAAATTAGGAAGGATTTCATTCTTTACTAATCTCTCAATTCTTTCTTTGGATATATGACCCAAACGTTTATGCCATAAGTAAGCTGATTATTCATTCACTAAACCACGTTTAGTACCAACATTATAATGCAAGGTCAATAATGTCTCAGCAAAAATACTATCAAGCTTAAATTTGTACAAACCATCAGAAAGAATATCAGAACCAATGAGATGATTGTGTTTAAACAAACTGAAATATCTATTTCCAAATTTAAAAGAATATCTAACTGAGTCAAGTTTGGATAAAGAAACTAAATTACGAGAAATAGAAGGGATATAAAGTATTTGGAAAAGGTCTAAATGATGTCAAGTGTCTAAAATCAAACGATAAGTTCTAACAGCTTCAACTGGAGCTTTGACTCTGTTTTCCATTGAGACAAAGTTTTTATTTGGGTTTATGGTTTGGATTGTAAGGAATTCCTGCATCGTATTAGAAACATGAGTGGTACAACTAGTATCAATCCACCAAGTATTATAAGGAACTTCTGTTAGGTTTGATTTGAAACATACAAAAGCCTTAGGCTTACCTTTCTTTTCGAGCCATGCCTTACGTTTCAGGCAATCTTTCTGATAGTATTCATACTTTTTGCAAAAATGATACTTATCATCCTTTTGTTCCTTCTTGTGGATTTGAGCAGATGACCCATTTACCTTTAGTGGTCATTGCTTACTCTTTCCTTTCTTTGATTTCTTTTCAACTCCTTGCTGACCCATGAGACTAATAGAATGATTTCCTTGTTTCTTAAGTCTTGCTTCCTCTTGAATGAGCATACTTTGCAGTTCATTCACATTCCACTTATCCTTCATAGTGTTATAACTCATGTGAAATGGACTATACTCAGGAGGCAAGGAATTGATAATAAATTGCACAAGAAAATTCTCATTCACTTCCAATCCTATAGTCTTTAGTCTTGCTGCTATGTTTATTATTTTAACAACATGCTCATGCATAGTACGAGAACCATCAAACTTAATGTTGGTTAAAGTACTCATCAATGTTCCAGCAAGTGACTTATCAGCAGAGTCAGATTGGGAACGTACTTCCATAAACTTCATAAATTCCTTAGCACTTTCAGTAGCAGGAATTGTGGACTTGATATTGTTTGCTATAGTCATTCGCATGAACATCAGGCTAAGTCTGTTTGATCTTTTTCAAGACTTATGAAAAGACCTCTATTCAGCACTGCTAGAGTTAGTAAGAGTAGTGGGTTTCTCATTTATGAGTGCCAAATCAAGATTCAGAATACTAAGGTAAAATTGAACTTATTCATGCCATTCAGAAAAATTAAGCTCATTAAAAGTTTGAACAGACATAGCTTGCGAATGAAGAGAAACAGGAACAGTTGCTGCAAATATAGAAAACATGCTCACACATTAATGCTTTGAGTAATATTATTCATATTCCATCAAGGTAAACAATAAGTGCATATTGAAGTTCTCCTTTGGACGATACAACAATATACAATAATAAACATAATTGATGCTTAATTTTATTTTTTTATACTTGCAATTATATATACTCAAATTAGATATGTTTGCTATCTTTAAATATGCTAAACATACCTAACCGAGCATATTAATTAACCACATAATGTCCAACCAAGCATATTAATTAACCACATCATATCCATAGATTATAAAATGGCTAGTCAACCATTGGGCCACCCTTAAATATTTATAATCAATGAACTTCAATATACTCATAACAATTAAATAATTATGTCATTCATTTATAAGCATCACATAATTATGAGTAATTAAATTATTTATATCTATAAACTTTTAAATTTGACCACTTTGGTGACTAACAAATTACACATAATATAGACATCAAATTTAATTAATAATAATATTATGCATGAATACAAAAGACTTAAGGTACCCATATAATTTTACTGTAATATTTTTCAAAACATTGATCTCATAAATATTAGAAGGTAAAACATAAATTTCAAAGGAATCTTCTTGCTGGAGAAATATATGGGCTTTTACCCTTTATTGTCAAGGATTAGATTGGTGAAGTAGTAATGTATTTGTCCTTAAACCTTTTTGGTTATAGATTTGAAGCACCACATCCCTTTATTTTATTTATTTATTTTTTCCTGAATCCCCTTCCCAAATGCCTTTCATGTGTTTCCCTTTATCCACGGAAGACATCTCTCTTCATAGACGCCTCTTCATGTCTCTTGTGAAGAGAGATTCTTCATGGAAGGGTTTCTCTTTTCTTTTTCTTTTTTTAAATCTCGTTCCTTAATTCGTGATCAGAATCCCTAGCTTTATGGAACGGAAGGAAGAGGAGACGATCGCGTGAGATGATCAAAAGAAGATATGCAAGACCCCCCTCCCTTTTTTCCTCCACCCTATGTTTGGATCTTTGGAGGGGAAGGAAGGGGAGAGTCAAAGAAGTAAAAAAATGGAAGGGAAAGAAAAGGAAAGGAAGGGTTGTTCTTCTTCTCTTGTTTGAAAATAATGAAAGGGGAAGAAGGGTAATATCAATAATCTTGTTTGGATAGAGAAGAAAGAAAAGGAAAGAGTTATGTGACAATTATAACACTTCAAAATACCGAATGAACAATGAGAATGAAAGAATGAATAATAAAAGAAATATTTTGGTCTTCCTAAAAAATATGACTTAAACCTTTTCCCCTCTCCAGCTTACCCTTGATTTAGGAGTTAACAAATTTACCCCCGTTGAGAAAAAAAGAGGGGAAACGGTTACTCTTGTTTCCTTTCCCTTTTTTTAACCTTTCTTTCAAAAAGAAAACTTATGACCTTTCCTCTCTACCATCTTTAATGCTGGAATCCCACGATCGAAGAACATGGCTTAAGCAGTGTTAACGAGATTCAAACTTCCGTAAAGATCTCAGAAAAAATAAAGAAAAAGAAAGACATGTAAACATGCTTCATTGACCCATAGAATGGAGGGGGTCTTATGTACAATAGAGGAAAGGAAACATTCCAGTAATAAAAATTTAATTATTTTGATCATATATATATATATATATATATAATTCATAATAAAAAATTAAATTCTTCAATCAAGACTCTGATACCACATGTAAGATTCATTAAAGGATTTTTTTTAATAAACATAATGGCCAAGACCTTAGAATAAATTATTTTTTCATAAAAATATAAACCGAAAGAGATACTGCGTATGGATTAATAAATTGTGTTTATCTTCTTTTCCTAATTCTCTTTCTTATTTAGTCAAACAGACTATATATAAAAGAGAAAAAATGTTAAATTTCTCTTTCCATTACCCGATAACAACTTTTCAAAAATAAAATAATAAAAAATTAATTTTATTAAATCATTATTATTATTTAAATTTAAATATCTAATAAAATTAGATGTTATAATTATTATTTAAAATAAATAAATGATAAATTAATCCTATATCCACTTGAGCTGCATAAAAAGAAACGCGAGGCTCCCATTAATTTCCTCCCGACGCTGTGTTCCTCACCGATGCGGGCTCTCCCTTGCTGGCTCGTGGCTTCCTACTGATAACTTCTCTTGAGTCCATCTTCATCTTCCCCTGGATTGAAAACGGCACCGGTGAGCAAGAGCCTTTTTGAATGTTGTTCTCTTCCTTCCATCTGCCACCACTCTTAATTTCTACTCCCACTTCCCAGCACCTCTGCCATTCCCAACGAAAATTTCTGATAAAACCAACAACACCAACCACATTCAGGTCAATATTCGGTCGCTTCCATTATTCTGTTTGTTGAACAACGTATTTAAAATTGTGCACGACTTATGTTTGATTATATCTCTTGGTAGCAATGATATGCTTTTGATTCTGTGTTGTTGCTGAGAAAATCTGCTCTCCAACTCGAATGCAGTTTGACTCGGATCTGAATGTTGATCTCTCGCTCAGGAAAAATTTGCAAGATAGTCTCACGCAGAGAGTGTCTGGGGTGGCCCTCTACAGAAGACCCTTCGACGTCCAAGTCAGTGAAGATTCACAGCAAGCAAATGTGAGGAGAAGGCTCTCGCAGAAGAGTCCCTCAAGAAATTGGCTTCTCGGAAGCTCTGAGCTTTGCTTGAGCTTTAATATAGTTTTTAATCAGTGTCAGTGCAAGCGTACCTGAAGAGCTTTAGGGCCAGGATATTTATAGGCGATCACCTGATTCCTTGGATGCGTCATAGAGGGTCCAAAATCGTTCAGATTCGAATCAAATTTGTTATGAGACCGGTAGTATCAGTATCTAGTCAGTTAGAGAATCGACGGCTAGAGAGATGGTTGATGCTTTGAGATTGATGATTTTATAGGTTTAGGCTACTTCTGATTTCGCTAGCATAATTTCCCGCTCGAGGTCATTGGGGCCTTATATGGCTGGAATCTTGTCAAACTACCATGAATTCGAATTCTTTCGCACTCAGTTCCGCGAAGGTTTGGGAACCCCTCGACCTAACTGAGACATAAGAATAGCTCGGTTTCGTCGAAGCATTTGAATGCCTCGGTTTGGCCGAGGCATATAATATTTCGATGCCGTCGAGTATATGAGGATAGAATGCCTCGGCTCTACCGAGGCATACGAATATCTTGGTCCGGCCGAGATAAGTGGATAGCTCGGGCCCGCGAGGTGTGAGAATGGTTCGAAACGATTCAGTCTAAGGATGGCTTGGTTTTGCCGAAGATGGTTCGACTCTACCGAGGATGGTTCGACTTTACCAAGGATGGTTCGGCTCTATCGAGGATGGTTCGGTTCTGTTGTTTTCTAGATATGACAGCTAGCTGATCGAATATCAATAATGGTCTTGACTCTTTTTGTCATGTGCGTGAGTGTTGGCGCGATGATAATTTTACCTCTCATCATGTGTCATATATGAGCGATGGAAATTTAATACTTAATTGCATACATATGAACTCACCTTCATATTATAATACAACCTTTTTGTTAGAAAGGCTGGCACAACACCAATAGCAATGATGGCTGCATTCACTTCTCAGATTGCCTGCAATAAATTGCACTTTATGCTCCTGTAATGCACGATATGTTTGAAGCATGATTATATTTGTTAATATAAGCAGGTCGATATTGCAAGGCATCCACTTCTTATCTTAGATTGCATGCCGTGCACTGATCCATGGTCTCTTACCTATGAGGACATAATATTGTTGACATTCTCCAGGGAAAATGAAAGATATAAATTCTTTAACAGACATGCAAAGTGTTTTGGGTTCAGTATTAGGAAAGATATTGTTAAATATGACTCCCAAACTGATGCAATGATTTATCGGCGCTATGTTTGCTCAAGGGAGGGTTGCAAGATGAAGAGCACATCGACCAAATAGATAGGAAAGGGAAAGAGCGTGCTCAGACTCCGTGTGGTTGCCTGGTACAGTTAACCATTCGTCATGATCCAAACACAAACAGTTGGTTTGTTTTTGGCTTTGAAGAGAACCATAACCACGAGTTGTTTTTAAAGCGAAGGGGTGGGATTTAAAGATTTTGCAGGAATGGTGTTAAACGGGAAAACGCCATTTCAAATGACATTTTTCCGTGCCATTTCAACCCCCCGAGCTCAGCCCCGTCAGCTGGGGTGCTGACAGGGACTGAGCAGAAATCGCCACATGGTGTGGCGATTTCAGAACAAGTGAAATCACCATACCATGTGGCGATTTCAGAACAAATGAAATCGCCACATGGTGTGGCGATTTCACTTATCTTGAACTCGCCACTCCCTATGGCATTTTTCTCAGGCTTTTTATTTAGCCCGAGAGCCCGATTCTCCTTCTTCTTCCTTCTCCCCGGCGTCGATCGCTCTTTTTCCAAGCCTGCTCAGCGGCAACCCCCTTCTTCCTCCTCTTTCCCGGTGACCTCCCCCTTCTTCCTCCTCTTCCCTCTCGCCGCCCTCGCCTCCCCGGCAATTACTGCAGTGAGTATTTATTTATTTATTTTTTATAACCACAAATCCCATGCTCTAGATATCTTTGCATCATATTCGTTTAATCTGCTAGGCTAATGAAGTAAATGCAACTAGTTATTCAGATGCTGATTTTATTGATCATATAGATGATTATAGAACAATATTTGGACGTGTATATTTTTTCTTTTGATGACACCGTCATTTCTTGGTCTGGCAAGAAATTAGATTACATTTATAGGCATATACACAAGAGGCTAGATAAATTTTGATCACCTTTTTTCAGATGAAAACTGTACGTGTTCTGCTATATTATGATGGATCAATTGAACATGGCAGCCAAGAAGGGATACATTATAATCAACCACGTAAATGTTTGAAATTGAGCACGGGAACGCTTTGCTGAGTTGGTTGATCAGTACATATAGTTCTAACAATTCCAGTACATAGATATATCATCAGATTGGTGGAGATCTCCAACATTGCATCAAAATATGTGCTTCTTCCAATTGAGGACGACGACGATGTGGAGCACATGTTGACATTTCCCTCGAAGTTTAGAATATCAATGTATTGAACTCTATGTTTTAAAGGATGATGTTCCAGAGCCATATAGTGTTGGTCATATAGAGAATGTTCATGACAGTTCTCCTATAGCCCAGCAGCAGGAACAGGTTAGGACTCCAGTGATTTTTCAATGATTGAGGGATTTATGCCAGCAGTGCAGAGTAATGATGTGGTAAACAATCAGTGTAATATTGATAGTCGGGGAATGGAGTCAGACGAGAGTGTAGATGATGACTATTGGACTTGAACATGATGACTCAGATGAAGAGTCAAATGAAGATGAAGAGTCATATGGAGATGATATAGTTCATGAGACTGGCTTTAGTTCATTCCTGCATATAGTCATCCAGAACATATTCCAACTCAGGTACATGATCACCAAGCCTTTGCATATGAACAAGTACCAGAATTTTATGATGAGTTGAATTTGCATGATGGTGGATGTGTTAGTACTCCGAGAGAGTTACCCTTCAATTCTCAATTTTGGGATCCATCAATGACTGAGTTTGCTAAAGGATTATTGTTTAATACTAAAGATGAACTGAAGAGAGCATGTGAAATGTATCACATCAAGAAGCATCGCACATATAATGTGGTGGAGTCGAAGAAACTATTCTGGTCTGTGAGATGTGCCTCTTCAAGTACTGCCCAACGGTGTCCGTGGAGGTTGCGTGCTACCAAGTTGAAGAAGCATGGATTTTTTGAGATCACAAGGTATGAAGGGTCGCACTCTTTTATTCAGTAATTTAACTCAGGATAACAAACATATTACTTCTCGAGTTATTAGCCATGCTGTTCGACACATTATGGAGAAAGATCCAAGTGTGAATATTGAAGCTATTATAGCAACCATTGCAGAACAATTTCACTATACAGTGTCATATTCCAAAGCATGGCATGGAAAGCAGAGGGCATTGATTGATATATTTGGTGAATGGGAACCGTCATATGCAAAGCTTCTTAGATACGTGCTTGCACTGCAGAATGCTAACCCTGAAACAGTTGTATGTTGGGATTTCTACAGTGAAGCAGTTCTTCTGAACGGGTCCTGAATTATGTATTCTGGGCATTTCAACTGGTTTCGGTATTGTCGCCTGGTGATTTCTATTGATGGAACACATCTTTATGGAAAGTACCGGGGGAAGATGCTGATTGCGACATGCACTGATGCTCATAATAGGATATTTCCACTGGCCTATGCAAGTGTGGATGAAGAGTGTACAGCTAGCTGGAGATGGTTTTTGTTGAGGCTTAGGAGGTATGTTGTGAAAGGTAGAAATGCATTTGTCTTATATCTGACCGACATCCTGGTATACTAAGTGCCATAGCTGATAATGAAATTGGATGGGCTCCACCAAGAGCTTATCATCGATATTGTTTGAGACATGTTTGCAGAAATTTTAACTCGAGATTCTCAAATGTTCAGTTGAAAAGAGCAGTATGGAAAGCAGGGAGCGAACATCAGCTTCGGAAGTTTAACTTTCTGATGGAAAGGATTAAAACAGTCAATGCAGAAGCTTGGACTTGGCTATCGGAGTTAGAGCCGGAGAAGTGGACATTGGTACATGATGGGGGCTTTCGCTACGGTACATTGACAACCAATCTCTCGGAGGTTTTTAATTGCGTGTTGAGGGGAGCTAGAAATGTGCCAATTACTGCGTGTGTTCAGATAACATTTCGTCATCTCGTTAAATACTTCAACACGAGACGCGCAGAAGCCTTAAGGTATGTACAGGAGAACCCTAACAACCTTTCACTCCTCATATTTTGATTAAGGTTGCTGAAGGTCAGGCCAAAGCTAATGAGCATAGAGTAACTAGATATAATATGCAAAGAGCTACTTATGAAGTCGTGACAAGGAGGTTCAGTGAAGCTCTCAGGGGTGGAGGCAACGTTCAGACTGTTTCTCTTAGTGACCGTAATTGTTCATGTGGGAAGTGGACAATATATAAATATCAATGTACACATGTGTTAGCAGTATGCCAGGAGATTGGCATGGACTCAACGGCTTTTGTTGATGAAGTATATAATATTCGCTCCTACATTACTGTCTGGGGTGGGGAGTTCAACCCGGTACCACATGAAGATTACTGGTTGCAAACACCGATCACGTGCATACCTGATCGGATCGTCTTAGGCCGAAGAAAAGAGGAAAGCCAAAGTCAACTCGATCCATAACGAGATGGATGAGGTTCAGCCTAGAAGAATAAGTCGATGTTCTATTTGCAAGCAAATGGGTCATTCCAGATGCCGTTGTCCTAATGTAACTGGTAGACCTTCAGGATCATAAATTTATGTACTCTTTAAGTAAAATGGCCATTCTTGTGCCTATGATGTACTTGTCTCAGGAACAAGACTATATATTGCTGCAATTATGACGTACTTGTGCCTATGATCAAAAATTTATGGATGCATTTTCTTTTTGTCATGATTGGCATTTGATGATGTGAGTTTTGATTGAGTTTCGGTCAAGTTTCGATTGAGTTTTGATTGAGTTTCGGCAATTGATGTCTTTCTATTTTGCATTTGGCACTCAGGCAAATGCACAAAAAATTTCGGACTGAAATGAGTTTTGGGGAGGGGGGGTGGGGTTGGGGCGATTTCTACTGAAATTTTAAGTCCCCCATAGGACACAGCCCTTGGCCTGGAACCCTGAGAAAATCGCCACCTGAGTGGTGATTTCAGGGTTGAAATCACCACTCAAGTGGCGACTTCAAAATGAAATCGTCACTTCAGTGGCGTGGGCTGATTTCAGGATTGAAATCACCACTTCAAGTGGCGACTTCAAAATGAAATCGCCACTTGAAGTGGCGATTTCAGCCCAGAAATCGCCACTTCAAGTGGCGATTTCTCCTCCTTCCGCCCACCAGGTCTCGCCTAAATGTGGCAATTTCAAGCCAGAAATCGCCACTTCAAGTGGCGATTTCATCCACTTCCCAGCCTCCTGCAGGGCTCGCCTGAAATCGCCAAATGAAGTGGCGATTTCAATCCTAAAATCGCCACTTCAAGTGGCGATTTCCTCCTACTTAAAAGCCTGTTCTGAAATCAAAACTCGACCGTAACTCAATCGAAACTCAACCAAAACTGGACCGAGACTCGACCGATACTCGACCAAATTGAACCGAAAACTTGACCGAAACTCGACCGAAACTCATTCGAAACTCAACCAAAACTAGACCGAAACTCGATCGAAACTCGACCATAACTCAATCGAAACTGGACCGAGACTCGACTGAAACTCGACGAAATTGAACCGAAACTTGATCGAACTCGAAACTCGACCGAAACTCGACCGAAACTCATTCGAAACTCAACCGAAACTCGACCCAAACTCGACCGAAAGTAAATGCCAATCATGACAAAAAGTAAATGCATTAGAAGAACACATTCTCATAAAAACTAAAATTTTCTGATACATTTAAAAAAAGAATTTTTACATCAGTTGGTTTGAGTACAACAATCTAGAAAACTTAGGTTCCACATCCTCGTCGAGGAGGTCGGCGAATGCGTCTAGTCCATTGCCTATAGGTCGCCAATGGTATAGGATCTCATCAATCACCTGAGATACCCCCTCCTGCGTGGGATCGAGGTAGGATGGAAAACATCATGCATAGCAGCATCCAAATGTGACCGAGAGACATCAGCATCCTTACTGATCTCGGCGATATCCGCATCAACAATGTCATCAATGCGATATGCATTGTGATCTCGACAGGCAGATGTACCCTCCCCGGCGTCCCTCCTCTGAATACTCGTGTGCTAATGGGGACCGCATGCAAGAAGGCGATGGGGTATAGTGAAATGTCTCCATCATTGGATCAACATCGGCTCGTGTGGACTCCGGCACCTCCAGGTAGAGTGCTGAAGGAGCTGTGCTCCGAACGTGCTGATGCCCGACGACAGACAATGTACCATGAGCCATCACCATAGCGCTTCTCAAAATCTGTAGCCGCTCATCATCCACTGGAGCGGCTAAAGCCCGCTCAAGCTCCACAGTCAACTGTTGAAACCTCTCATGCTGCATATAATATGACAACAAAAATTCATATGAAAGCTTATGAGTTGAAAGAAAAAGATACCCCAAAAATAAATTAAAAATAGTACCAGAAACTTATATGAGTGCCTTCCCCTTCGTAGCCCCTTGTACTATACTCAGAGCGGCCTACACATATTCGAGTGATGCTCCTAAACCAGGCCATATAATTGGGTGTGCATGGGAATCCTGCTACTATAGGCTCTCCCATAATCAGATGCTGACATCGTGCATTCCATGTTGCAATATAAGTCTCGTGCATGGCGTCTCATGCAGCATTTGACCTCCCCCGTTGATCAATCTGATGAAGATGTAGTGACGTATCGCATGGACATGGAATGGATTGGCGACATCCAAATTGACGAAGCACCCTGTTGACCCAATTGAGGATTTTGATGATTAACAAAACTATTTGAGTATAACATTTGATGTTACTAATGATTTTGATTAAGTCTTTCAGTTTATAAGTCTATTTAATGATCAAAATCATGAAGGAAAATCAAGTTCTGGGTTGAATCTAATGTCAAGGTAAGACTGCTGACATTAGAGTCGACACATGGAATCGCAGAGCCGACTCCGGGACTGTGAGAGCCAACTCTATCAGAAACAACAGAACGTTGGATTTTCAGGCCACGACTTAGAGTCGACTCCCGGACTACTAGAGTCGACTCCAGAAGAATTTTATGTCGACCCTAGAAAAGTCAGAGATGACTCCAGATCGAGCGGATTAAATTATTTCGAGTTAGAGCCGACTCCAGAAAAGCCAGAGCCGACTCCAGAATGTCAGACACGGCTCCAGAACTGTCAGAACGACTCTAAACTTTAACTTTATCAATTTTAATCCCAACGGCTATTGTTATTTATGGATCTAATCCTTTTTCACTTGCTTCTAACGGATAGTTTTGCACTATTTGTGGATTAATCGAATCTATAAGAAGAGGGGTGATTGCATCCCAAAAAAAGAGAAGAAAAAATCAAGAAAGAGGCAAAAAGAAAGAATAGAGAAAATCCTTGAGATCCATCAGAAAAGAAAAGAGGGAAAACCTGTAAGGAAAGATCATTCTCATTCCCTAAGAGAAGAGAAAGAGATTCCAAGCCTTTGTTGTTCTACTTAGAAGAAATCTCAAAAGAAGGGAGAAGCCCTAGTTTTTCAATCTTCTGAACCTCAAGAGCATATCCAAAGGAAGATCCATTCAAAGGAAGAGAAGGAAGAAGCCACCAAGATCTTCGAATCAGGCTTTGGTTCCTAATCTCTATTTATTGTTTCATTATTGTATATTTGCTCATTGAAGAAGCAGTTTGCTTTTGTAAACTCATTATACTGTTTGCTGGGTCAATCTGGTGATTGATTCAATTGAGGCAGTTAGCCTTGTGCAAGCATTTGCTTGTGGTTTTAGGTTTTGTGCTGGTGAGCCTTGAAAACTAGCTGGGTTCGTTGTGCGCCCGGGAAAACAATAAGTTTGAGTTGTGAGCTTGCAAAACAACTCTGCTGTAATCAGTTTGATTATAGTGTGGACCCAAGAGGTTACTTGGGAGTGGACGTAGGTGTAGGTACACCAAACCACTATAAAATCTATTGTGTTTGCCGTGATTGTCTCTTTATCTTCAACTCTTCATTTATAGTTGCTTAGTTTTAAATCCGTGAATCTAAGTTTTTAATTCCGCTGGGGGTTATCTATTCAAAAGAGTTTAATTTTTGAAAAAACCCCAATTCACCCCCCTCTTGGGTTGCTATCTGGACCAACAATTGGTTATCAGAGCTAGTGCTCATTTGATTTGATCTAACGATCAAGAGTCAAAGATCCACATGGCAACTCAAGTTGGTTCATCTTTTCCGAAGGTCAATCTACTAATAGACCACCCTTATTTATGGTTCTAACTATGATTATTGGAAGGCTAGAATGAAAATATTCATTCAAGCACTTGACTATGATCTCTGGAGTATTATAGTCAATGGACCACACACACCCACTGCTAGAGTTAATGGCATGGAGATTCCTAAACCGGAAACAAATGGGATGAACATGATAGAAAATTGGCACACTCAATGCCAAAGCTATGAATGTCTTATATGTTCATTAGATGCAAATAAATTCAATCGCATATCTATTTGCATTTCTGCTAAGGAATCTGGGATAGACTTTTTAAGTTACCCATGAGGGAACAAATCAAGTCAAGGAATCCAAGATTAACATGCTAGTTCATAAATATGAATTATTTAAAATGGATGCATGTGATCTATTGCTGATATGTTTACAAGATTTATTGACATAGTAATGGTTTAAAAAAGTTTTGGTAAATCTTATAATAATTCTGATCTTGTAAGAAAGGTCTTGCGTTCCTTGCCTAGGACTTGGGAAGCTAAGGTAACGGCAATACAAGAAGCAAAGGATCTAAGTACACTACCCCTAGAAGAACTGTGGGATCCTTGATGACTCATGAGCTTCAAATCAAGCAACATGTTGATGAAGATGAGTCAAAGAAAAAGAAATATGGCTCTTAAGATTTCTGAATATATGGAAGAGCCCTCATAAATCCGAGGATGAAAGTGATGATGAGGACATGACACTCATAACAAGAAAATTTAAAAGATTCATGAAGAAGAAGAAGTTGAAAAGAAAAAGCCCTTTGCAAGAAAAGATGAGGACAAGGGCAAAGAAAAGGAAGTTATTTGTTTTGAATGCAAGAAGCGGGGGTCACTTTAAATCTGAATGCCCTCAACTAAAGAAAGGCACCCGGAGATTCAAAAAGAAGGCAATGATGGCCACATGGAGCGATTCGGAAAGTACAAGTTCCGAAGAAGAAGAAAAGAGTGAAATGGCCAATCTATTCATGGCGGACAACGATGAGGTAAGTCCGAGTTTTCTTGATGACTTCACTTTTGATGAATTACATAGTGCTTTTTATGAATTAATGGATGATTTTGCAAAACCTAAGTTCAAAGAACAAAGATTTGAAAACTCAAATGCAAAACTATCATTAGAAAATGAAAAGCATGTTATTGATAAAGAACTTTTAATAAAGAAAAAGAAAGTTTGAAAAATGAAGTTGATAGACTTAAGCCTATAGTTGATAAATTACACTAAGCTCTATCAAACTTAATATGATTTTGAAAATCAAAAGGCTATTTTTGATAAAGCTGGATTAGATATAATCCACTTAAAAAGCAAAAATCATTGAAAAATATTTTTGTACATGCTGAAAAATCATTAAACATTACTTGTTTTAAATGTGGAGACAAAGGACATAAATCATATATGTGTAAATCTTCACATAGAAAGAAAAGATGATTTGGGTTCCCAAAGGAACAATTTTTAATGCTTCTAACCATGAAGGACCCAAGAAGGCTTGGGTACCTAAAATTAAGACATAAATATTTTGCAGGAGTGTCTTGCAGCCATCAGACTGAAAAGAAATGGTACCTGGACAGTGGTTGCTCAAGACACATGACGGGTAACAAAGATCAATTCATCACCCTTGAATCAAAAAGAGGTGGAGTAGTTACTTTGGTGATAATGGTCAAGGCCATATCATGGGCATTGGTAAGATTCAAATTACTCCATCTACTCATTGATAATGTTTTATTGTGATGGACTTAAACATAATCTAATAAGTATTAGCCAACTGTGTGACAAAGGTTTCAAGGTCTCCTTTGAAGCTTCTATTTGCACTGTTATTAATCCCATTGATAATAGCATTATTCTTGTTGGTAAAAGCTATGGCAATGTATACTTAATTGATTTGGAGTAATTTATCTCCAAGTAATCATTGCTTAGTTGCTGATAATGCTAGATGAATGAGATTGGTTGGCTGTGGCATCGTAGATTAGTCATGCAAGCACACACCTAATTCCAAATTATTAAAAAGGATTTAGTTAAAGGTATTCCTAGTCTAATTTTGAAATAATCGAATATGTGATGCATTGTCAATTTGGAAAACAAACAAGAACTTCTTCAAATCTAAGAATGTTGTTTCAACTACTAGGCACTAGAGCTACTACACATGGATCTTTTTGGACCTACTAGAACCACAAGTCTAGGAGGAAAGAAATATGGTCTAGTGATAGTAGATGATTACTCTAGATTCACTTGGGTAATATTTTTGGCTCACAAAGATGAGACTTTCTCAATGTTCATGAAATTTGTTAAGAAAGTCACTAATGAGAAAAACACTACCATATGTCTATTAGAAGTAATCATGGAACTGAATTTGAAATCACTTATTGAAAAATTCTGTTTTGAAAAAGGGCATACATCATAACTTCTCTGCACCTAGAACACCACAATAAAAATGGAGTTGTAGAAAGGAAGAATAGGACTTTAGAAGACATGGCCCGTACCATGCTATGTGAAAGCCAACTTCCAAAATATTTTTGGGCGGAAAGCTATAAACACAGCTTGTTACATTCTAAATAGAGCCCTAATTAGACCTATCCTTAAGAAAACTCCCTATGAACTTTGGATCAATAGGAAACCAAACTTAAGTTATTTTCATGATTTTGGTTGTAGATGTTTTATTCATAACAATAGTAAGGATAATCTTGGGAAGTTTGACGCAAAGTCTGAAAGGTATCTTCCTAGGATATTCTACATCTAGCAAAGCATATAGAGTATTTAATAAGAAAAGCTTAGTTGTAGAAGAATCCATTCATATAGTGTTTGATGAGTCTTTAGCATCAAGTTCAGATAAAATTGATGATGAGGAAGATATCTTTGATGAAAGAAATATTGAAAATTAATGTATCTTCAGATCAGGAACCTGAAGTTAAGGATGATGACTCACCTAAGGATGATGGTATTGATACTGTTCAAATGATCAAGATCTACCTAGAGATTGGAGATATGCTTATGGTCATCCTAAGGACCTAATCATAGGTGCCATCTTAAGGTGTAAGGACTAGATCATCAATGAGAGATATCAATATCATCTTGCATTGTATCTCATATAGAACCTAAGACTATAGAGGAAGCCGAAAAAGATAGTTATTGGATGATAGCCATGCAGGAAGAATTAAACCAATTCACTAGAAATCAAGTTTGGACCCTAGTGGAAAGACCTAAAAATCACCCTATAATAGGATCTAAATGGGTATTTAGAAATAAATTAGATGAAATGGCATAGTAATTAGAAACAAAGCTAGACTAGTTGCAAAAGGATATAATCAGAAGAAGGTATAGATTTTGAGAAACTTTTGCACCTGTTGCTAGATTAGAAGCCATTAGGCTACTACTTGCATTTGCATGTCATATGAATTTCAACTTATTCAAATGGATGTTAAAAGTGCATTTCTAAATGGTTTTATAAATAAGGAAGTTTATGTTGAACAACCTCCTGGTTTTGAAGATCATGAATTCCAAACCACGTCTTCAAACTACACAAAGCACTTTATGGTTAAAGCAAGCACCTAGAGCTTGGTAGATAGATTAAGTAAATTTTAATTGAAAATAACTTTTCTAGAGGAAAATGTTGATTAAAAACATTATTTTTAAAAAGAAAGGAAAGGATTTATTAATCGTTCAAATTTATGTTGATGACATTATATTTGGTGCTACTAACAATCTTCTTTGTCAAGAATTTGCTAAGCTAATGCAGGGAGAATTCGAGATGAGCATGATGGGAGAATAACTTCTTCCTTGGACTTCAAATCAAACAAGTAAAAAGCGGGAATTTTCATTAACCAAACAAAGTATACAAAGGAAATACTCAAGAAATTTGGTATGAAATCTGCTAAACCTCTTGGTACACCAATGAGTCCCATGCAAGCTGGACAAGGATGAAGTAGGTAAAACGTAGATCAAAGCATTACAGAGGTATGATTGGATCACTTCTTTATCTAACTGCAAGTAGGTCAGATATCATGTTTTGTCTGCTTATGTGCAAGATATCAATCTAATCCTAAGGAATCACATTTACTTGCTGTTAAAAGAATCTTTAGATACTTAATGGAACTAAAAATGTAGAATTATGGTATTCTAGAGACTCAACCTTAAAATTGATTGCTTATTCTGATTCTGACTATGCTGGTTGTAAGTTAGATAGAAAGAGTACAAGTGGGGTATGCCAACTTTTAGGAAGTAACTTAATCTCTTGGTTTAGCAAGAAGTAAATTTGGTTGCATTATCCACTGCTGAGGCAGAGTATATGCAGCTGGAAGTTGCTGTGCTCAAATCCTTTGGATTAAGCGACAACTTGAAGATTATGGTATCACACTTGATAAAATACCTATAAATGTGATAATACAGTGCTATCAATCTAACTAAAAATCCAATTCAATTCAAGAAACTAAACACATTGAAATTAGACATCACTTTATTAGAGAACATGTAACCAACAAAGATGTTTGTCTTGAATATGTTAATACTAATGATCAATTAGCTGATATCTTTACCAAACCTTTGAGTGAGGAGAGATTTTGCTATCTTAGGAGAAGAATTAGGAGTTTGTGATCCTTTAGAATAATTTTCTGAAACTCCTAAGGACAACAACTATCTAGAATTCTATAATTTCTTGAAAATCCTCAATGTTCAATAGGAAATTTATCTAGAAAGTTGATTATTGTTTTCCCAATTGTTAAGGAACACTTATCTAGAGTTTGATGATTAATTTGATCAGTTTCAGATCCTTGAAATCTGATTTTTCTCTGAAACTATTATGGAGTCGACACCTTCAGTTTGTGGAGTCGACCTTCTTATTTTGATGTTCTGTCTGGGCAATTAGAGCCGACTCTGGCTTCTGTAGAGTCGACTCTAATTCGGGCGCTGACAGATTCTCTGGTTCGGAGCCGACACCTCATTTTCGGGAGTCGACTCTAAGTGGAAACTAGGTCAAAATAAAAAGGGTGGAGTCGCCCCAAACTGATTTCTATCGTCTCCTAAACTATTCTCAAGCCATTCCAAACTGATTCCAAACCCTCCAAATCCCTCAAAACCTTTGATTACTCAGTCCAATCGAATCCAATGGCTCCCAAAAGGCGTGCTACCATTGGTGGTTCGACTATTCCAACGAAGCGCCGTTCAAATCGGAGGGCAACCTTCGCATCTCTTCATCCGCACCCAAGACGACTCTCCACCCTCACCATCTTCTCCAAAAGTCGACCAATAGTGGTAAGGCCATTACAACCGGAAGGAAAGTCGATTTCAACTTCTTTATTTCCGAAGGCTTTGCTATTGGGCGATTATTGCAAGAAATGGGATGGGAGAAGGTCTGCTCTTTGATTCCTACCTACCCTGCCCTAGTAAGAGAGTTTTTAATGATTTAAGTAGAGGAGAGGAAAGGAGTAAGTGTAGTAAGAGGAACAAAAGTAGTCATCCATGCCGAATTTCTTAGTAATTTACTGGAAATGCCTACTGTTGGACTTATTGAATATCATCATGAAGATAGAGGAGGAGCATTATCAAGGATGTTAGGAAGAAGTCTCTGAGTTTGAGGAAATTTAGCAAATCAACTTAATTTAGAACTCAGACTGTCTTCACAATAGTGGGAGGATTCTTTTTCCTAAAATCGGAAGATTGAGTATGTCTCGGAGCGAGACGTTTTATAATGGACTGCATACTCACTGGTAGACCCTAAATCTTGCTGAGATGATGATAGGCTATATGGCGGAGGCAGCTACTAAGAAAAAGATAACATTGCCATATGGTATGGTTTAACTTTAGTTTTCAGAAGCCAAAGGTGTTCTTAATAAGGACAATGAGCCACTAAGGAAGTTAGACATACAGATTATTATAGTGTCTCTACTATTCACCGAATGGGCTTTAGAAAAGAGAATGGAAACTGGATTAAAAGAGGACATGAGGCCAGAGCTGAGGAGATTAGAGTTGAGGAAGTCAGAGGAGAAGACATCCCTGAACCTTCTGCTGGACCTTCTACTGGACCACCTGCTGGACCTCAGAAGCTGGACCAAGCTCTCAACTTCCACATCAGTCAGCAATGGCATCAGAAAGATTTTTGAGGAGCAAATGGTCAGCTCAGGCTTTACTTGCTGAGTATGACAGTGTAAGACAAAATGATGTGTAAATTAAGAAAAGAGTTCAATCAACTAAAAGATGAGATTAATTCAAGACTCAACATGATTCTTTTTCTCTAGCAATTCTGTCGAATCCTTAGTGTGATCTTCATAG
>UESW01002523.1:174064-204159 GCA_900491605.1 Calamus simplicifolius | reverse complement strand
AGGCTTTAAATAATAATGCATCATACTGCATCACATGTTATATCACCCGTTATCAACATGAGGTAAACATCTAGCAAACCATGAGTAGATACAAGAGCATAGGGCATACGAAGGCATGTTCTATACCACCTTATGATAGGTATGCCTCTCCATGCATTGGTACTTTAAACATCACTTCATTTTTTCTCAAGAGGAGGTGGGAAAAAAGTACTTATATAATTTGATTAAACAGTTGCTCAATTCCCTGTTTGAAACCAAAAAAGAGAGAGAAAAGCTCCCTTTCAATGGTTCCTTTTTCATCCAAAGCATTTGTGAGATGGCAAATCAAGTCTTCCTCCAGCAAATATTGAGAAAAAAATCTGAAATATATTTTTAAATTTATTTTACTGCAATATGTCTGGTCAAGGCATCTGGTAGAATTTGAATTATTATTTTCCCTCAATAATGTATTAATTTTCTATCTAACCATGGAAATGGCTTCATTGGCCCTTTACTATTAACCTGTCTGAAGGCCTGTCATTAATGATGAAGCAGGGTTTTCTAAAATTCTTTCACACAACACGTATTTATATATCTTATCACCAATGTTTAAGAGATTGAAGTTTGCAGCAATGCATAAGCTTCATGCATTATCTTAAAAGAAATAATAGCAATGTAATTTTTTTTTTAAAAAGCAAGCTACAAATATGGCAACAAATTTAATAAGAAAAAAATTTTAACATCGCATACTCCAACTATGGACAAATATTAAGCTAAATATATCATGGTTGGCCAGAATCAGTCCAATATTGCTATGATTTAATGTCCAAGCGTAAAGACTTGGTGTAGCCTCCTACCTGTTAAAATTGCATAACACTCTTCTTTTTCCTCTCATCATCAGTGGAAACAATCAAAACCTCTGATAGAAGCGTTGAAGCAAGGCTCAAGGCCTTCAACTCATACACCTACCTTTTGAGGCAAAGGAAACCTAAGGTCACATATGCACGGACCATCAAAGTTGATTACCCACAACTTTATTCTTTAAAGAAGCATCTAGTTCAGAACAAGCAGGCATAAAACATACAATAGGCTGTATGCCTGCCGAACAACTTTCTAAAAATAGATACAAAGAATAATTGTGCCAAACAATTTGCTCATGCCAGGCATAACTATTCTCAAGGAAACCAACATAAGCTATTCCTATCATAAAGTCATCATTTAAGCCTGTCTCACTTTTACCATGGGTGGAACCCTCAACCAAAAGCTACTTCAAAAATTGTGGTCATCTAAGAATATGACTTGTGGTATAACTATTTCGACAGGGCTGCTTCTATTCCAGTTTTTCTTATTAATGCATTGAGAAATGGCAACCGCATAGAATCTTTCAATGAGATAGGACTTTTTCAAATTCTAAAAATGGAATCTATTCCAAACATACATATGCCATGGTTCCTTACTTCAACAAAGTGCAAATATATAAATTTTACTCATTTAGATATTTTTTCAGACCAATTACCGGTAGTAAGTAGCAGCCAAAAATTTGAATTAATTTTTCACGTTATGGAACCAAACATAGCCTATGATGCGAGTGTCTAGGCAACAATGATCATTCTAGCATAAACAGAACATATTCTCTGAGCAAAAATTATAGATGCAGTCTCTCCTTTTTTTCCTTTCTTATTTCTATCCTTCATTTGCAAGAAGGTGAATAGGTGAAGATGTGAATCAAAAAGTTAAAGCATGATGAATTAAGTAAAAAAGTGCTTCGAAGTATTGTATGATCAACGCATCTCATTAAAATTTTAAAAAAAAATTCTATAAAACCGCTGTTAGGCCAGCTATGCTATATGAAACAGAGTATTGGGCAATACTAAAACGTGTGAATAAATTAAATGTAACAAAAATGCGCATGTTAAGATGGATATGTAGTAAAACTTTAAAAGATAGAATTAGAAATAAACATATAAGAGAAATGATAGGAGTAGCCCCAATTGAAGATAAAATGAGAGAAAATCGATTATGGTGGTTTGAATATATACAACGAAGACCATGCTCCAGTTAGAAAGAGTGATCTTTTAACAATCCATAGTAAGATAGAGGTAGAGATAGATTAAACTAATATAAATAGAAATAATTAAAAAAATAGCTATTTATAATTTAAATATCAACTTAGTCCTGAATAGAGTAGTGTGAGGAAGCAGATTCATGTAGCCGACCCATGTAGTTGGGAAAAGACTTCAATGAGTTGAGTTGTATTTCTATCCTTCATTTAACTAGGACAAGAGAAAACCAACCAAAATCGGGGTGAGGGCTGGGTTGGAATGCGAGTCACCCATGTTCAACACCTGGTGGCCACCAACTAAGCCGGATGACATCCCTCCCCTCTTCCATTCAAAAACAAAGACACCACATGTGGATGCGGATGGCATTCATAAAGTACGTTGGGCGTTCTGATTTTAGTAAACTACTAAGTTAATTCTCACACAGCATGAATTTATTGAACTACATGACTCTTAACCATGGATCCTTAGTTAATCCATTGTTAACAGCCAGCCATTAAAGGAATTGGAATTATCTTTATCTCTTTTTTTTAATGCAAGAAAGTATTTCTCCATACTAAAAGCAGCGGCAGAAAGAATCAGAGTTACAGTCTTGCATCAAAACTTAAACTCTAAATACTATTGTGTTTGAAATTGAGAACCATACACCCACGAATCAATGAATCAACGAAATCAAGAAAAAGCCCCAATCTTATCAGGAAAAAAAAAATGCTTAGCTTCAACTAAAAAAAACGCAAAAAGACAGAGCAAGAGAATCAAAACGATCAGGAAATCCCTGACCCGAACCCTAAGAGTATCGGATCGAATCTAATAGGGGAGGGGCTGACCTAGATCGCCGCCGCGCTTGGCGGAGCTGCAATCGGAGTGGCGGGCGGCGATGTCCTCGAAGCGGGCCTTGCCGTCGAGGATGCCATCGCGGAGGGCGCGAAGCTGGCTGATGGCGGCGTCCCGCGTGGTGGTCGAGATGATCCGGCCTTCGGGGTCCTTCCAGGAGGCCTTTCGCCGCGACCCCTCGTGCTTTATCAGGATGTGGGAAGCCCTCACCTGCTGCGCCGATGCCATCTTCTTCTCCTCCTCTCCTCTTCTTCTTCTACCTTTGAAATGGGATCTACCGCTCTAACGCTGGATCGAAGGGAGACAATCTTTCGCCTTTAAGGTAGTGTTTGGACGTCCGGAATATATATATATATATAAACAAAGAGGTGGTTGGGCGAGGCGGCGCCTTTTTACACCGCCCCAACCAAAAAGTGTATATATATATATATATATATATATATATATATATATATATATATAATTTTTTTTAAATAAAGAGAGAGAGAAATAAGAAATACTCACTTTTTTTCAATTTTTAAAACAAAACCTCGAAAAAAAAAAAATCCCAAAACCCGAATCATTTAATTTGGGTTGGGTTGGCGAGGACCCGTATGATTGACCACAAAACTGGAGCTTCCGTAGAATCCCTAGGGTTACGGGCAGCCGGAATTCCTTTCCTCATTAGATTCCTCAATATCTTCTTCCGCTCCTCTGGTTCACCCTTCCGATGGCGGTTCCAGGCCCTTACTCCGGCGTCAGCACCCTTGCTTTCGTGCGGCTCTCGCTCTCTCTTTCACTCGCTCTTCTTCGTCATTTTCTCCTCCACGGTCGCTATATCTTTCTCTCTATCTCTCCAACAGGTGGCTCGTGCCTCGGCCTTCACCTTTGGCGTTGTCTATGGAAGTGTAAAGCTCTCCTATCTCACGGTAGGGCCAATTCCGTCCCTTTTATCCCATGCGATTCAATCTCTGTCAAGCGCTCATGTTTTTATAATTCCTCCCCTAAATCTTGGATCTCCCTGCGATCCATTTTCGTTAATTTTCGTGATCCTTTTTTTAAGAAAAAAATGCGAAAAAAAGTACTCAGCTCAGAGCGTGACCATTTCTCACCATTGAGGGTTGTACATAGACGTGTTAAAAAGATTAGATCTTAGTTTCTTGAAGCAATAATGGCATGCCTTTTTTGCAAGGATTTATTGCTTTCAAAAAAAGAGCTAAAATAAAAGCAGAGAATAGCTGGAATTTTGGTGAATGCTAATTATAAACATCAATCGCCAAGTTGTATTTCACTATTTATAGAGAAACAAAAACATAGAAACAACGATGCCGAACAGGACCTAAATTTTTTTGAGCAAGTTCTTTTTGAAGGATGAAGGAACTGTAGGGAAGATGGTAAGCAAAACTCATAACTTAATTTGGAGACCTTTGTTTTCTGGTAGATGTGACAGGGGTGAGGGGTTTGGTTTGTTTTTCATAATCTCATTGCAGGGGAAAACATGGTGAAACTTTTAATTACTTATCTGGCCTCCATGCTTAGGGTGAGATTACCTAAATGCAAATGTTTCATCCTAAATGTATTATCTTAGGTGAAACTGTGATATTTTTGGACTAGATTTGACTACTATAACTGAATACACGTTCCACAAGCTCTACAAAACATGTGATATTTTTGCCAAGGACCAACCAAACAATGGATTATGTTATATGATATGGGAAATTTGTTTTCCTTTTTTGTCTTATGAGCATGGTAAATTCAACAAAACTAATGTTCAAGTTTATGCTATGCTAGTTAAGGTTAAAATCAGCAAAGCATATTAGTACATAGGATTCTTTTAGAGAACTATCATGACACTACAACATCATGGAACAATAATGGAATGTGGTGAAATAATCAGATGCCACTTAATACGGAACATCAAACAAAGGATTTATGCTTAATATCCAATACCACAAATTATGTAGTGTTTTTTGTGTTAATGTCAACTGTCTACAAATGATTTAAAGAAAATAAGCATTGTTTTATGTTGGCAATGGTTTCATTTCATATTTGTTTTTTATCTTTTTGCTGTTGTCGTTCTTGATTCATTCCTTTTAATAATAACAAATTATTAAGCAATAACCTAGATTGTCGTGACATCCATTCTTCATCGCATTATGACTATTCAAGTGGCTTTTTGTATTATATCGGTTTAGAGACACCTATTTCTTGCTTGTCCTAGGGCTGATACACAATATAATTCTTCACTTGATTTGGCATTGTGTTATGCATCTTCTAGGAACCTATTGGTACTGAGCTGGTACGTGATGTTTCTTAATTTTGATCATAAGGACGTAATTAATGTGTGAAATAGATATCACATTAGTTGGTTTAAATATTTAAGGTTTCTAAATGAGGTGTTGCTGAGAAAAGGTGTGTTGCAAAATTGCATCACTAATATGTAGGGTCATAAAAAGGAGAGTTTGGGTGCTGCAGTGAAGGATCTGAATGAGGTCAATTTGTAAAAACTGAATTAAGAGCCTATCAAACTCTGTCAGTTGGCCCTTTTGCATCCAATCTGTATCGAGGGTTGTGTTGTGCATGGAAATGGAGCAAGACATGAAACCTCAACAACACCATATGCAGTTTCTATACATTGTAAAAACTATATTGGAAAGTTTTTCAGTTTATGTTTGTACAGGGGTGATTGTCTGTATTATTTGGGGTACGTAAAAGATTTAAGTCTAAGATAACGTCTTAGCAAAAGTTTTATTAATTCTATCAAATTAGAGGACAACTGGTCCAACAAACTCTCTGTTATATGCATACAACCTGAACATATTTACAGCCACATATATAGACGTGTTGTTTCCAATTTTCTAAAGGTTCCCATATCAAACTCTTCTATAACTTGGACGCTTGATGCATTGTGCTCTCATGATGCATGGGAATGAGTTGTAGTAAAAGGGGGAAAAAAATTGGTAGAGCCAACTAAATCACTCGTGGATTGGATGGATCCAAGACAGGAATTTTAGACCCTGAGTTGTGCTGTGGTATGAAATGATGACCGTATTGTTGATTGAGTATTGAATAAATAACAATTTATTTATTTGTTTTAATCAATAAATAACAAATCATTTATTCATTGTCCTCAAATTCACACATCTCTAGTTTTTAGAGTCTATTTAGTTGTTTTATTTGTCATGTTTATGACAATCAATTGGCAATGTAGACAACTTCATGTAGCTATTAGGACATCCTTGAGCTGATGATAGGGCGATCAAGCTATTGAGATTTTGATTCCCACTCATTCTTGTGTAAAGAAAGGGCTGATGATTCATTCACTCTGATTCTTCTACCATTTATTCTATTTTCTGATGATACTCTTTCTCCATCTTTTTTCTTCACTTTTTTTGGCTTGTTGATAAGGCATGGTTGAAAATTTCATCTCTGTTCTTGTTCTGATCCCTTCTTTCTGAAGTTCAATAAAACTTGCTTTACTCCAATTCATGTTCTAGGATGATGCATCTTGATTTGCACAAAAAGTAGTATTATTGGAAGCCATTGCAGATGCATTATGAAGGGATAATGCAGAGCAAGATGCGTCGCTTAAGGTCAACAGTTTATGCTACTAGTTCTCTTCTCTTAAATAAGGAAGATGCATTCTGGACGCAAAGGTTGATAATCCAATCAGCTTATTAAACAGGGAATGTGAAATCTATGAACTTTAAGCACCTTATTTTGTTGGTCGATGTATATGTTATTAAAAAGAGTGTTATGGGTCCTCTAGGTATGTGAAATTTGCACAAGAAAGGAATATTGTTTGATTTACAAACAAAACTTTATTATATAAAAAAAATCGCAATGGTTAATTTTGGAAACAAAAACATGAGACTAATCTCAATCCTTCTAAAGTGATCTTTCTATAGCCCAAATTCCTTTATCCTTTCCTACATCTCTCTAATAACTTCGTTTCCTTTTATCTCTATCTCCTTCTCTAGCAACCTTATCTGCCTGCCTCCATTCTCCAGTTTTTATTTTTATTTTAAACTTTATTTTTTATGTTTAATATTACTAGCATATGGCTATGTGGAATGCATATTTAGTGAAAAATATTAGATAAAAAATAATTATAACGTTACACAATATATTCTGTGCCAACCTGTGACCAACATGGCCATAGGATATGATACTTTAATACTTGATTTTGATGCAGTGATGATGCATTCTGGTACAATAGGGTTAGAAGGTATAAATGATATTGCTTAATTGGGATTCAACCATGAGGGATCTAATTGGAGATCTGCAAACTAAATAATTAAGTTGCTTTGTTTCATACAGGTATTATCTTTTTCCAGATATTTTGCTAAGCATCCGACGTAGTCCTCTATTTTCAAAGACCTTATTTTACTGATTTAGTTAAAATAATTTGGGGTGATTCTTTTTGAGGAAGGGGTTCAGTGTGATTCCCCATTACAGGGGACGTAGGGGTTTGGACTATAGGTGTTTGTCTTTGTGTGATGGAAGTTGAGATGTGAATTATCTGCAGTTAGTGGTTCTGGAGGTTTATCTGCAAGAAGTGATTTTTTTTATTGGAAAAAAAAAAAGGTAACAAGGGAGGTATCATAGGTTTGGAGGTGATCACCTTTTCATTTTCCCCATCACAATATGTTTACTCTTTGTGGAGGGGTAAGTTGCTATTATTTTGTACAGAGGCAATAGCGTAGAGGCAATAGGGTGGAGGCAATATGCTTTCAACCATGAGGGTACCTAAATATTGGAAGATATGAATCCCATAGTATCAGTGCATCATGCAAGATCCATTTTTCCAATGGCTTACTTTTGAGCAGGAATCCTTAACTAGGCCCGTTACGTGAGGCAAGATAATGTTGAGAAAAGTTGTGCTCTCTACTGTGTCAAGGATGATGAGAGGAATAGAAAGCTCTTGGTTTGTGACACTTCTATCCACACTTTATGTTGTTTATAATATAAAGTAGTGTGGGAGCAATACTTCCTCACTTGGCTGGTTATTGCAAACAGGTTGGGATGGTTGGGTTCTGTGTTTGTGCGTGTAATCAGTAAAAGAAAAAGGCAGGCCTTTATCAGTTGTCTTTTTGTTTGGGGGATTTGATGAGCTAGTGTGGCAAACAGCTATGAAATGCATCGAGCAAGGGAATTCCGAGTGAATGATTTATAATACTGTCCAAATAAATGAGGCTTCCTGACTATAGTAATGTGAATATCCTTTCATTTCCCTTTCTTTTTCATGGAGGAGCAAAATTAGTCAAGACCTAGCCAGTGCAGAGCTAATGCAACATGCCTTAGTGCTTCTTGCTGCTGGTGACCCAGGGATCTAGAAGGCATTTATGTTTTCATTTGCTTGTAGCTAATGTCATATTTTCCCTTTGACACTTCCAGGCGAAGGCAAAGTCTCACAAAAAGGCGGAGGCAAAGGCAAAGGCAAAGGAGGAAAAGGGTCATCACTAAATGAAGAGATGCAGCGATCCCTGATATGAATCCAGCGACAGGAATTTTACTTTCTTCTTCTTCTTCTTCTTGCAGTCCACTACTGCACTCTATGCGGGTTCCTGCTTTGTTTAAGGTTGCTCAGAGCTGTCACATGAAACCAGAGGCAAGATGGTTGACTTGTTTCCTCTTGTCCAAAAATAATGGCTGTTCCTGATGACAACCGTTGAAGGTGGTTTTTGACCATTTCACGTTTAAGACCGTGCACGTAGTTTTTCTGTAATTTGCCATCTGATTAGTTCTCTTTAAGCCATATCTTATTATTACTGAGAATCACTTAGTTGCGTTTGGCATAACGATCAACGATCAAGTTAGAGATAATGAAATCACTGCATTTGGTTGCATCTTAATTATATTATATGAGGGTGATCATAATTTACTTTCTCTTAGTAATCCTATGTTTTCATGAGGTTAGGTGGTGATCACATATTACTTTTTTTTTTATCATCATCTAATCTACTAATCTTATATGTTTTTATGAGATTAGATATTCAAAATTGTTTCAAACAATGATTCTATCAAATTATGTATCTCATATATATATATAAAGAAATTTGTTATTATTTTTATATTGATGCATAACTTATGATTATGAGATTATATTTTAATAGTATGATATAATATTATAAAAAATAATTATATATAGTATAATATTTGTAATATATATATATATATGAAAGGCAGTTGTTTTTTAAATAATAGAGATTAATTAATTAAGAATTTTATTTATAATTTATTTAAATTTTTTTATAAACATAATATCTTGTTTTTTTTTGGATCTTTCTTGTGTCCCTAATATTCTCCGTAAAAGATTTTTTTAAAAAAAATCTATGGCAATGACCAATGAGCATGATCAAGTGGTGGTTCTAATTTTAATTTTGAGGGCCCTCTTATCTTGCTTCTGGCGAAAAGCATCCACGCGAGCGTATCGATGCCAGATCTGGCAGTTTTTTATCATGTCCTTCCCCTTGGTTTGAGATATCAATGGATGCTATTAAGTTTATTTTTTATGGGAAAAGTCTTTGTACACCGTCTTCACCGGTGTAGCAAGTCTTACGTGGACTGCATCGTTTTTTTTTATTGGTCCATATGGATCCTACGTGGACTGACGATGCGGGACGGTATGGCTATGATACGATGTTAGTTTTGATCGTGATGGCCATTAAAAGTACTTCGTCTTTATTTTAAAAATAGTGTGCAGACAAAACTACCTTTTTCTTTCAGTCTACTTCTACCGTCATTTTTTTTTGATTATATCTGTGCAAGAAAATTCTTTTCGATTCTAAAACATTCTTCCCCTCGCTTTGGCTTTCAGCCTACTTCTACCGTCATTTTTTTGGATTATATCTGTGCAAGAAAAATTCTTTTCGATTCTAAAACATTCTTCCCCTCGCTTTGGCTTTCGGATGCAAGGAATCAGTCCAAGGACTTTTTGAGCAAGATCCTGAGCCATCGCTCTAACCCTCGCTCTAAGAGTCCGGTGTCAAGTTTTGCTCCTGTTTTGATTTTTGATCGAAAGAAAATATTTCAGCTTCAGGCTGGAATACATATCTTCTGGAGAAAAAGTCATCCGCAGCAGGAAGTAAAGAGTCCTTATTCCCACTTCTTTGTAAAACTCTTTTATTACACCAACTATTTTTTATCGTTAAAGAAAGTTAATGCATTAGGAAACCGTTTAATGCGCAGGTAAAACAGTTATGACATTCTGGGAGTCATAGCTGTTTAGTGTTTAATGTTTTTCTGCATGAATGTCAATACCTTGAGTTTAGTGTTTTGTAGCACGAATGTCATCTCTTTTAACTAAGATGTTATATCTTATGAACTGGGGTGTCGTCAGAGTGTTTCAACATTATTCCCCGTTATTTCCTGTCCATTTAGCTCTAGTGTCGTCATTTTACAACTCCGGTGTCCTACGATTTTCTGCATTCAGTTTTAGCTAGGGTGTCCCAATACAAGAGCTGATGACGGTTGGGGTGTGGCTTAATGGTTATATCCGGGGTGTCGAAGGTTTGTAACTGCAGTGTCGTAATGTTTTCCTTGGGTGTCGTAAGGCTGGGGTGTCGTCAGATTATTTCTGAGGTGGCGTAAGTTCTATAGCTAACATTTGGCGCTAGGGTATCGTTATTTGACAACTCGAGTATCGTAGGTTATTTTCTGGGGTGTCGTCATGTTTACAGCTATAAGAACTGAGGTGTCGTAACAGTCTTTCTGGGGTATCGTAAGTTGTTTCTAAGGTGTCGTCGTTGTTTTCTCAGGTGTCGTATCGTAGTTTTAATCCGGAGGGTCGTTTGTTGCTTTCGGGGGTCGTATCGTAGTTTTAATCCTTCGTGACACCGCAGTTCAAACATCACGACACCCTAACGATAATGCTACGACACCCATGCTTATAACGGACGCAGGAGAAAAGCAACAAACGACACCCAAGGAGGAATTCAGCGGAAAATCCATCGCGACACCGCAGTTGAAACATTATGACACCCTATCGACAACGCTACGACACCCGTGCTTATAACCTTCGCGATCGAAAAGGCCTGCAGTGTCGTAATATAAGCACGGGTGTCGTAAGGCTGGGTGTTGTCGGATTATTTCAGATGTGTCGTAAGTTCTATAGCTAACATTTGGAGCTAGGGTGTTATCATTTGACAGCTCGGGTGTCGTAGGTTATTTTCTGGGGTGTCGTCACGTTTACAACTATCCGGGGTGTCGTAGGTTGTTTTCCGGGTTGTCGTTAGTTCATGCCTGAACAGTTTCAGCTACGGTGTCGTAATATGTGAACCTTAGTATCGTTAGACCCTGCCTCAATAGTTTCAGCTAAGACACCTGTGCTTATAACGGACGCTGGAAAGAAGGCCCGCGATATCCCAAGAGAAATTCGCCCAAAAATTTTCGTGACACCCTAGTTGAAACGTTATGACACCCTAGCTTTAAAGCTACGACACCCATGCTTATAAAGGACACTAGAGAAAAGCCCCGCGACACCCAAGGAGGAATTCGGCGGAAAATCCTTCACGACACCGCAGTTTAAACATTACGATACCCTATCGACAACACCACGACACCGTGCTTATAACCTTTGCGATCAAAAAGGCCTGCAGTGTCGTAATGTTTCCTTGGGTGTCGTAAGGCTGGGGTGTCATTGGATTATTTCAGAGGTATCGTAAGTTCTATAGGTTATTTTCTGGGGTGTCGTATGTTATTTTCTGGGGTGTCATCACGTTTACAGCTATCCGGGGTATCGTAGGTTATTTTCTGGGGTGTCATAGGTTATTTTCTCGGGTGTCGTTATTTTTATATGGGGTGTCATAAGTTGTTTCATGGGGTATCGTATTTTTTTAACCTTGATGTCCTCATGCTTTGTCAGGATATATTGACAGCTAAATCTGTGGATATCATTGTTCATGACTGTCTGCCTATATTTCCAAAGACGATGCTAAAATTATAGATCAAAAAGAAATCGAACACACTCCCGGCTGTGCACCTTCACCCATCGCTCCAAATGCAGGGGATGATACTGTAGTTCCTCAAACCGGAATGAATTCAATTCAGCAGATGATGTATATGCTTTCTACAATGGATATGCAAAAAGAGTTGGTTTTGGAATCATAACAGTGTGTAGCAGGGCCAACAAAACAAACAATTTTGATTCAAGCACCTGGCGTGTTGGAGGCAAGGAAAATCTAGAAAAACAGAAAAGAGTATGAATCATAGGGATACTGGGAAAGTTGATTGTATGGCATCCATAAAAGCAAGACTGAATGCTACAAGTAGTAAGTGGATATTGGTTGAGGTTTCTCTAGAACATAATCATCGGATGTCCATAACATCAACTGGTTATCTACGGTCGCATAGGAGGATCAGCACACCAGAGAAGGCATAGATCAGCAATTTACATGCCATGAATGTATCGACAACTTAGATATACTCTGCCATAACAAAGAGAAAAGGGAGCAGAAGATAATTGGATTTCACAGAGAAGGATGCTCGTAATTTTATTTGTCGCGAACGTCAGTCTAAGCTGAAAGAAGGAGATGCTCAGTCAATGGTAATCCATTTCACCGAAATGCAACTCAGAAATCCCAATTTCTTTTATACCTTAGACCTTAATAATAATGGTCATCTCAGGTTTGTCTTCTGGATTCATCCAAGGTTAAGATTGGTGTGCACATACTTCGGTGATGTTCTAAGCTTTGACTCAATCTACTTGACAAATAGATATCAAATGTCTTTTTGTCCATTCATCGGGGTCAACCATCACGGACAGTCCACTTTGCTCGGTTGCGCATTGTTGTCTGATGAGAGTACTGAGACATATAAATGGGTTTTTCAGTTATGGCTGGATGCAAATGGTGGTCAAGCACCTATTGCCATAATAACTGACCAAGATAAGGCAATCGAGGCTGCTGTTAGGGAAGTTTTTCCTAACACACGACATCGATTTTGTCTTTGGCATATATTGAAGAAGATACCTGAAAAGATTGGCCACATTTGCACAGCAAATCCCAAATTTATGGTTGATTTCGATGAGGCGATATATGATTCATTGACCATACAGTCATTCGAGGAAAGGTGGCCACATGTTATGGAGAAATATAAAGAATGCAAGGCTATAGATTGGTTCAATGTCCTTTACGAATGTCGAGATAAATGGGTTCCAGTTTACCTAAAGGATACATTCTTCGCAGGTTTGTATGTCAATGTCTTTGGTTAATGTTCGCGTTCAATGCTTCTTTTTTTGACAAAATTATGTACAGGGATGTCATCTTCACAAAGGAGCAAGGGCATCAATCACTTTTTCGATGGGTTTATAAATTCGAAGACTACACTAACGGAGTTCATAGGTAAGAACGAAGATGCCTTGAAGAAAAGGTACGAGACGAAAAATGAGGAAGATAATAGGACATTGCAAATGATTGCTTTCCTAAAGACATCATCACCTTTTGAGAGACAAGCTGCAGGAAGGTATACAAGGCGTATTTTCAAAAAATTTCAGAATGAGATCCTTGAAATGACTGCATCAAATACTAAATTGATCAAAGAAGCTGATAACTATTGTGTATATTCTGTAAAGTCGTATGAAAGGATTGAAGTCGATGGAATCGGCAAGGAGATGATAAAAGATAATATCATGTCATACGATAGAAATATTGAGGATGTCCAATGTCAGTGTCGATCCTTTCAGTTCAAGGGTTACCTGTGTAGGCATGCCTTGTTGGTTCTTCATCAAAGCGACGTATTTCGTTTACCAGATAAATACTTCTTGAAGAGATGGTGCAAGGACATGAAATACCAATTCGACGATTTTGACTGCAATACTGAAGGTTGTGATAAAAGCACACGAAAATCACGGTATGCAGTGACAATTTTTTTTTGAAATGTCTTAATATATGTTTTCGATAACATTATGTTATTGATTGTAGATATAGTTTGCTGAGTCATCGGATGATGAAGCTCACAGAGATAGCCTCCATGTCTGAACATGCATTTAATTTAGTGATGGATGGTCTAACACCAATATTCAAAATTGTCGTGGATGCTAACTGCGCAGCTAAGTCAAGTACACAGCTTGTAATTCAAGATCCTGAGCAAATTAGGACGAAAGGTCGCCCAAGAAAGAACAGATTAAAGAGTGGAGTCGAGAAGAAGTCAAAAAGAACAAGAAAAAAATCTGGTCAAGGCTACCGTTGACGCTCCACCAATGCAAAATGAAATAAGAGCTGCTTCAAGCAACAGACATACTTGTATGCAGTCAATTAACACCGGAGAGGACATGAAAAGAATTGTACCACCTTTTAAAACTTTGATGGACAAGTTTGATGCTAATGTATTGAGTCAACTAACACAGGAGCATATATAAACACGGGTGTCGTAACTTTCTAACTAGGGTGTCTTAGTCGCAAATGAAGTGCTTTGTAACTAGGGTGTCTTAGTCTCATCGACAGAGTTTCTTTTAAGCACTGATGTCATTGCTTTGTAACTAGGATATCTTTTTCAGCCAAATGAAGTGCTCATCTCATCAGCCAAGAAGAGACTCTTGCTTTTCCAGCTTTCACGTAATGATACCCTAGCTTTAAAGCAACGACACTTGTGCGGGGACTGTTATAAGGCGGGGAGCGATGACATCCCAGTTTTAGGATACTACGACATTTCAGCTCTCGCCTAATGACACCCTAGCTTTAAAGCGACGACACTCGTGCGGAGAATGTTAAGGCAGGGAGCGATGACATCCGCAATTTAGTATACTACGACATCCCAGCTCTCGCGTAATGACACCCTAGCTTTAGCGCGACGACACCCGAAAGGCCAAATCCTACGATACCCCTTTTCTCACGTAAGGACACCATAGCTTTAAATCGACGACACCATAGCTCTCGCGTAACGACACCCGTGTAGGGATTGTTATAAGGCGGGGAGCGACGACATCCCAGATTTAGGATACTATGACATCCCAGTTATCGCCTAGCGACACCCTAGCTTTAAAGCGACTACACCCGTGCAGAGACTGTAAAGGCGGGGAGGGACAACATCCGCGATTTAGTATACTACGACATCCCAGCTCTCGCGTAACGACACCCTAGCTTTAAAGCGACGACACCCGTGCGGAGACTGTAAAGGCGGGGAGCGACAACATCCGCGATTTAGCATACTATGACATCCCAACTCTCGCATAATGATACCCTAGCTTTAGCGCAACGACACCTGAAAGGCCAAATCCTATGACACCCCTGTTCTCATGTAACGACACCATAGCTTTAAATCGACGACACCCCATCTCTCACCTAACGATACCCTAGCTTTAAAGCGACGACACCCTAACTTTATAAGGCATACTACGACATCCCAGATTTAGGATACTATGACATCCCAGCTCTCACCAAATGACACCCTAGCTTTAAAGCGACGACACCCGTGCGGAGACTGTAAAGGCGGGGAGCGATGACATCCGTGATTTAGCATACTACGACATCCCAGCTCTCGCGTAACAACACCCTAGCTTTAGTGCGACGACACCCGAAAGGCCAAATCCTATGACACCCCTTTTCTCACGTTAGGACACCATAGCTTTAAATCGACGATACCCCAACTCTCGCGTAACGACACCCTAGCTTTAAAGCGACGACACCCGTGTGGGAACTGTTATAAGGCGGGGAGCGACAACATCTCAGATTTAGGATACTACGACATCCCAGCTCTTGCCTAACGACACCCTAGCTTTAAAGCGACGACACCCATGCGGAGACTGTTAAGGCGGGGAGCGACGACATCCACGATTTAGCATACTACGACATCCCAGCTCTTGCCTAACGACACCCTAGCTTTAAAGCGACGACACCCATGCGGAGACTGTTAAGGCGGGGAGCGACGACATCCACGATTTAGCATACTACGACATCCCAGCTCTCGCGTAACGACACCCTAGCTTTAGCGCGACGACATCCGAAAGGCCAAATCTTACGACACCCCTATTCTCATGTAAGGACACCATAACTTTAAATTGACGACACCCCAGCTCTTGCCTAACGACACCCTAGCTTTAAAGCGACGACACCCGTGCAGGGACTGTTATAAGGCATACTATGACATCCCAAATTTAGGATACTACAACATCCCAGCTATCACCAAACGATACCCTAGCTTTAAAGCGACGACACTCGTGCAGAGACTGTAAAGGCGGGGAGCGATGACATCCGTGATTTAGCATACTACAACATCCAGCTCTCGCGAAATGACACCCTAGCTTTAGCGTGACGATACCCGAAAGGCTAAATCCTACGACACCCCTTTTCTCATGTTAGGACACCATAGCTTTAAATTGATGACACCCCAGCTCTCGTGTAATGACACCCTAGCTTTAAAGCGACAACACCCGTGCGGGGACTGTTATAAGGCGGGGAGTGACGACATCCCAGATTTAGGATACTACGACATCCTAGCTTTCGCCTGACAACACCCTAGCTTTAAAGCGACGATACCCGTACGGAGACTGTTAAGGTGGGGAGAGACGACATCCACGATTTAGCATACTACGATATCCCAGTTCTCGCGTAACGACACCCTAGCTTTAGCGTGATGACACCTGAAAGGTCAAATCCTACGACACCCCTGTTCTTACGTAAGGACACCATAGCTTTAAATCGACGACACCCCAGCTCTCGCCTAACGACACCTTTGCTTTAGCGCGACGACACCCGAAAGCTTTCAATCGACGACACCCCAGCTCTCGCATAACGACACCCCTATTCTTAATTTACGACACTCTAGTTTTATTTTACGACATCATATATAAAAACTTAAGAAACTGGGAAGTAGAAAAGGCATAAATATGAATAAATCAACGATGCCCTATTCTCAATATAAACTTTTTTCATTGCATTAAATCTAAAACAGTGTCAATATGAATAAAATATATTAAATTTTCAATCAAAGAAGAATGAAAAAAATTAAGAACAGTTTGTCACAACGTCGTTGATCTTTTGGTTGAGGCCTTCTCTCAATATCGTCGCAGCTAATTGTCTCCGGTAATCTCTTATTTTCTCTTCCGTGAAATCCATCTTTATATCAGGATTGTCCCATCGAGCAAGGCATTCCATGTATCTCAGACAGTATAGGCCGTAATCCAGCGATCCGGCTGGTTGGCTTGGGCAATCCGAAATCTCTTCCATCGGCCAAGTCGTCACTTCTTCCTTGTTGTAGTATATATGGAATATGTGGCCAAAAATGTTATATCATTTCTTTCCATTGGCCTTGTACCTGGCATTGCGTTTTAATGAATTCAGGGGCATGAACACCTTTTTTCCATGTCGATAGCCACCAGATGCCAGTGCGAATTATCCGAGTTGATTATGGTGAAAAGAAACTAGAATTGGTCCTTATCTTCATCGGATACATTGTCAAATATCGAAGCCCCTGATGTTGCAGTGAGTTCATGAGCACTTAATGGAGAAGTCAGACACATGGCAGCTACGAAAACTGATGTAAAGATACACTTATTGCATCGGTCCGGATGCTCTGTCCAAGTGCTCATCAAAAACTCCTGGCCGGCATCAATTATCCACCAATGCATTGTAAATCGATTAATAATATTCTAAAATCAACAACGAGAAAAGGTTTCTTTAGATACTTACATTGTCCATTATCATATCATTGTTAATGAGATCTTGAAGACTTTTCCTTGTTATAGCGCCACCTAGCTTATTGGTGTACATGATCTCATCGGTTATTCGTTCGCTCAAAAAAATTTATAATAATTTGGTCATCTTCGACTATTATGTTGGCCTTTGATGTGCCCACTGTCTTCGACGACTTTCTAGGACGGGTTGTCTCATAAGAATCTCCTCTCACCTTGGATGTCTTTTGCTTCCTCGGCTCTTTTTTAACCCTCTTAACAAGCGAAGGCATTCCAATGATTTCTATGTCCCCGTCATCATCCTTTGGTGCAGGGGTGCCAAGTTTATTATCAGATTTGGACTCCTCTTGGCCCTCCGTAGAATGCCCCTCCCCCCTCTTCTCCTCCTCTTTATTTCCATTCCCATGCTCTGTTTGATCATCCAAGGAATCCCCTCCAATCTCTTCTCCTCTGTTTTTACATTCCCCAGCTCAGTTGGACACTAAAAGGAATGGTCCTCCTCCCTCTTCTTCTCCTCAGTATTTCCATTCCCAAGCTCGCGAAGACACTCCAGGGAATGGCCCTCCTCTGTCTTCCCATCTCCCTTGTCCTCCTCATTTCTTGCATTGCTTTCCTTTCTGAGCAGTGAACTGAGGAGGCTCTCGGCAATGGCCAGCATGTGCCTGACATCGTCGAGTTGATCCTTAACGTACGCCAATTTAATCCTCAACTTGGCACAGCTTGCACAGCTATCCGTTGGTTCAGGCGATGCTACTGTCTGTTGAGTGAGAAACCAGCGCTCTTGTGACAGTGGTACAGTAGCTCCCTCCATCTGCAAAGCAAGATGATAAACAAATTAATATTAAGTTAAAATATTAACACATTAAGTAGAAAAATATGGTCAGAGCAATGGAGCAATGTGTTAGCTTACCAAGTCGTGAAGCTATATGTTGGCAACCCAAACTGACTGGATCTTCATTTGGTTGTCATACCACTTCAACAGCTGGGGCAATTTATCGGGACATGCTGATGCTCGCATTGATGTATACTCGAGGAACCATGCCTGAACATGATAATTTTGAGATATGAAAAAATGTAATATTAACAAAGAAATTATACTAAGGACACTCTTTCTGCATCTCAATAATCCTTACCACCAGCGTTGCCGAGCAGCCGAATAGGGTAGGCTGCCTCCTAACCTTGTTTGCTCTCTTTGAGTGGACCGGCTCCTCGGAACGCAAGCAAGCAGCGACTTCTGGGAGAGCCAAAACAATCAACTCCTTGAATGCCTAAGCCCAGTCGATCCTCTCCAGTTGACTTAAGTCATCCAAGTGCTAGATGAGATACCGTGGACATGTCTGATTAGACTTTAAAGCCAAAAACATAGCAAACATGTAGGCGATCCAAAGTCTGATAGTGTCCTCGACATCCTCCTGTATCTTGGATGATCGGAGTCAAAATATTAACTTCTCCAATCCTTTTTGATGAACATCTAAAACCCTGGCCAAATCGTCTGAACAACCTTCCGTTGAACAATTGGCTGAACGTGTCGATCTTCTTTCCATGAGCTGGAAGACCCAGAATAAGTGTAACTTCATTGGCACTGAATAAAATCGGCTTGCCACATAAAATGAACTCATCGCCTCTATTATGACATCTTATGATGTCTGCTATCGCCCATCAACTGTGAACATCTGCATGTCGATGAAGGCACCAAATGGGGTCCTTCGTATAAGTTTTGTATGCTGTGTAGTAAACCCCATCTTCCAAACCTTCTGAACGTACGGCTGGCCTCCAACTATTCTTAAACAACTGGGAAGCCTTCACTAGGGTGACTGGAATAATTTTCATGTCATCTGAAATAGGGGATAAAACATACTTATCAGCTGGGTGCCATTATGTATGAACTAGGGTGTCATGACATTTTAAGAGAGGATGTCATAATATCTTAATAAAGGGATAAACATACCTGAAGGAGTCGCATCCTCATTCAAATAAAGAACGATGTCTTTGCTTTGTTCCGTCATTTTCTCCTTCCAGTTCTTCTTTGTTCGCGGTCTTCATCCATAAATGAAACCACTCATCTCCATGAATGAAGTAGATGGAAGAAAGAACTCTGGAAGAAATTTAGGACAACAGTGGCTTCTCGAGCAACAAACGAAAGACCTCTAAGGTTCAGAAATTTTTTTATGCCGACCTCAGAGGAAGATGAAAGGACACCAGGAGCGGCACGATCACATCACTGATACGCAAACCCGTAGCAACCGGCCATGTTATGCAACTTTTCTAGAAAAGATGGCATAGCTCAATTACTAGGGTGTCGTCGAATTACAATTAGGGTGATGTCAAAATTCCTGCCTAGTTCAAATAATCGTAGTGGTGTCATAAGTTTATACCAAGGGTGTCGTAGCGTTTCAACTAGGGTGTCGCGAAACCACTTACGACACCCCAGAAAACAGCCTATGACACCCTAGAAAACAACTTACGATGCCCCATAAAGACTGTTGCGACACCCCAGTTCTCATATTACGACACTTGAAATGTTACTGAATGTTGTAACATGACGACACCCCAGAAAACAACTTACGATACCCGAGCTATACAAAGACGACACCCTAGCTCCAAATGTTAGCTATAGAACTTACGACACCTCAGAAATAATCTGACGACACCTCCCAGCCATATGACAACCAAGGAAAACATTACGACACTGCAGGCCTTTTCGATCGTGAAGGTTATAAGCACGGGTGTTGTAGCGTTGTCGATAGGGTATCGTAATGTTTCAACTACGGTGTCACGAAGGATTTTCCGCCGAATTTCTCCTTGGGTGTTGTAGGGCTTTTCTCCAGCTTCCGTTATAAGCATGGGTATCGTAGCATTGTCGCTAAGGTATCGTAACGTTTCAACTAGGGTGTCACAACGATTTTTGGGCGAATTCCTCTTGGGGTGTCGCGGAACTTCTCTCCAGCGTCCGTTGTAAGCACAGTTGTCTTAGCTGAAACTGTTCAGGCAGGGGCTAACGATACTAAGGTTCACATATTACGACACCGTAGCTGAAACTGTTCAGGCATGAACTAACGACACCCCATGAAACAACTTACACACCCCATATAAAAAATAACAACACCCTTTAGCAGTTAAAGATACCCTAGAAAATAACCTACGATACCCTGGAAAGCAACAAATGAAGATCGCAAGGGTTATAAGTATGGGTGTCGCAGCATTGTCGCTAGGGTGTCGTAAATTTTTAACTTGGGTGTCGCGAAGATTTTTGGGTGAATTCCTCTTGGGGTGTCGTGGGCCTTCCCTTCAGCGCCCGTTATAAGCACGGGTGTCTTAGCTGAAACTGTTCAGGAAGGAACTAACGGTACCCCATGAAAAAACTTATGATACCCCATATAAAATATAACGATACCCTTTAGCAGTTAAAGACATCCCAGAAAACAACCTACGACACCCCAGAAAGCAACAAACGCTAAAGACATCACTGAAAATTATGACACCCGAGAAAATAACCTACGACACCCCAGAAAACAACCTACGACACCCCGGATAGCTGTAAACATGACGACACCCCAGAAAACAACCTATGACACCCAGAAAACAACCTATAAAACTTACGACACCTCTGAAATAATCCGAAGATACCCCAACCTTACGACACCCAAGGAAACATTACGACACTGCAAGCCTTTTGATCGCGAAGGTTATAAGCACGGGTGTCGTGGCGTTGTCGATAAGGTGTCATAATGTTTCAACTACGGTGTCACAAAGGATTTTCTGTTGAATTCCTCCTTGGGTGTCGCAGGTGTCGCGGGGCTTTTCTCCAGCGTCCGTTATAAGCATGGGTGTCGTAGCTTTAAAACTAGGGTGTCGTAACGTTTCAATCAGGGTGTCACGAAGATTTTCGGGCGAATTCCTCTTGGGGTGTCGCGGGCCTTCTCTCCAACGTCCGTTATAAGCACGGGTGTCTTAGCTGAAACTGTTTAGGCAGGGCCTAACGATACCAAGGTTCACATATTATGACACCATAGCTGAAACTGTTCAGGCAGGAACTAACGATACCCCAAAAATAACCTATGACACACTAGATAGCTGTAAACGTGATGACACCCCCAAAAAATAACCTACGACACCCGAGCTATCAAATGACGACACCCTAACACCAAATGTTAGCTATAGAACTTATGACACCTCTGAAATAATCCGACGATACCCCAGCCTTACGACACTCGTGCTTATATTACAACACTACATGCCTTTTCGATCGTGAAGGTTATAAGCACGGGTGTTGTTGCATTGTCGATAGGGTGCCGTAATTTTCAACTGCGGTATCGCGATAAATTTTCTGCCGAATTCCTCCTTGGGTGTCGTTTGTTGCTTTCTCCAGCATCCGTTATAAGCATGGGTGTCGTAGCATTGTCGCTAGGGTGTTGTGATATTTGAACTGCGGTGTTGCGAAGGATTAAAACTATGATATGACCCCCGAAAGCAACAAATGATCCTCCGGATTAAAACTACGATACGACACCCGAGAAAACAACCTACGATACCCTAGAAAACAACTTACGACACCCCAGAAAGACTGTTATGATACCCCAGTTCTCATAGCTGTAAACGTGACGACACCCAGAAAATAACCTACGACACCCGAGCTGTCAAATGACGATACCCTAGTGCCAAATGTTAGATATAGAACTTATGCCACCTCAGAAATAATCTGACGATACCTCAGCCTTACGACACCCAAGGAAAACATTACGACACTGCAGTTACAAACCTTTGACACCCCGGATGTAATCGTTAAGCCACGCCCCAATCGTCACCAGCTCTCATATTGGGACACCCTAGCTAAAACTGAATGCAGAAAATCGTAGGACATCGGAGTTGTAAATGATGACACTAGAGCTAAATGGATAGGAAATAACGGGGAATATAGGCTGAAACACTCTGACGACACCTCAGTTCATAAGGTATAACATCATAGTTAAAAGAGTATGACATTCGTGCTACAAAACACTAAACTCAAGCTATTGACCATTCGTGCAGAAAAACACTAAACACTAAACAGTTATGACTCCCAGAATGTCATAACTGTTTTGGTCTAAGGAAGTTACCTGCGCATTAAACGGTTTCCTAATGCATTAATTTCCTCTAACGATAAAAAAAGTTGGTGTAATAAAGAAGCTTTACAAAGAAGTGGGAACAAGAACTTTTACTTCCTGTTACGGATGGTATTTTCTCTATTATGAAGAAGTCTTCGGTAGCTATGTATTTCAGCCTCGAAGCTGAAATATTTTCTTTCGACCGAAAATCAAAACATGAGCAAAACCTGACACCGAACTTTCAGAGCGAGGGCTCAGGATCTTGCTCAAAAAGTTCTTGAACTGATTCTTTGTATTTGAAAGCTAGAGCAAGGGAAAAAAATATTTTAGAATCAAAAAAAATTTTCTTGCATAGATATAATTCAAGAAAAAATAGCTATAAGATAAGTTGAAAAAAAAATATTTTTATCTGTATATTATTTTTAAAATAAAAATATAATACTTTTAATAATTATCACGATCAAAATATAATATCATATTAGAGTCACATCATTTTGTATTATTAGCTCACATAAAATCACATGAACTAATAAGAAAAGATGATGTACAATAATGGCAGAGTAAATCGAATTGGTATGGGATTTGACGTCCGAGACGGAAGTCCGCAAGCATTGGGGCCACCATAGGCACGGGCTGCCAATTAAAGCGTGAGACCAACGGCAGAGAGCGCAGAAAAATAATTGATTCCAGTCTGGAAAAAGACGAAGGCGGTGGGGGCAGAGGAAACGAGGAGTTGGCCGCTGGATCTCGTCGATAAAAAGCCTCTGGTGCCGCAGACGAGGTGAGATCTCATGCTCTCCGCCCTGAAACGCTTGAAGGGTGCTGCCTCCGATATCAAGTCCTGGAATGATGTGATGGTGCGACTCGTATATTCCTCTTCTAGATACTCTGTCTTTTCTTTTCTTTCTTTTTTTTGGCTTTTTTTTGTCCAAGATGTTTGTAGCTAAAGCATGCTTGTTATTGAATGATAGAATAGAAATCTCAAGTCAAGAAAAGAGTTCAGCCAGCCATATGGAGACAAAGGGGATGATGAACCTGCTTCACTGGAAGCATATGGTAAGAGTTGTTGATTGTAGAAAGGATGTTGTGATATGGGAGATTGACGGTGATGGAAGGGAGGTTGGTGGGGATGGAACGAAGAAAAGTATAAATTTTGTATTATTGTTCGGATGGGTATGGGAGGTATCGGCAAAATTACTATTATCTTTCTAGTCTGCAAATAAAAAAATTTATTATTTTTTAATATTAATTAAAATATATTTATTTTAGATGATGTTGGGAACGATGAAAAGAATATAATTGATAATTTATTTAAGTATTTTTATTTTAAATGATATCTAAAATGCTTATATAAAATATTTTTTAAAATTATAAATTTAAATATTTAATTTTTAAGTGATATATAGAATGAATGTATGAATAGCATGAAAACATTCAGGATTAAAATTAAAGGATTATTTTTTATGATTAAATATTTTAAAAAATTATATATTTATTCAAAGAACAAATGTAGTAAAATTAAATTTTATTGAGAAATTTGGGAGATTGTAATTATTTAATTACCCCAACTTTATTGATTTTGATGATTTTCAAAAGCCATGAGTATTTTAAAGGAAATAATGAGTTTATTTATCAAAAACCTTGAGCTTATTCAAAATGAAAGCAATGGACTCTCAATGTTTAAATTCATCGAGTTTTGAATCAATTTGAAAAAGAAGTTTCAAGCTCTATATTTAAGATTTCAAAAAGAAAATTTTTACATGTTATATTTCAATCAATGATTTCTTGAAACATGTCTTGAATTCATGCTTAATGTCATATTATTGTATTCAAGTCAAAATATCATTTAAAATTATTCTGGGACGAATTTTAAAGTCAATCAAGAAAATTTTTGATTTTTGATATGTTCCGGAGCCGACTCTAGAGTTTCAGAGTCGACTCCAGTAAGTAACAGAGTTTTCTGATTTTCTCGAGTCGACCCTTGGATTTCAAGAGTCGACCCCTGACTCTGTGCGAGCCGACTCCTGGACTGTGTGAGCCGACTCCGCTCAAACAATAGAAAGCATTTTTTTGAGCGCTTCTCGAGTCGACTCCCCATTTTCTTCGAGTCGACCCCCGACTGTTGAGAGCCGACACTTTGGTTCTTCGCGAGTCGACCCTCTAACATTTTAAATGTTTCTATTTTTAGTAATCGACTTCGAGCCGACTCCCACTGTGCTCGAGTCGATTCCTCGAAATTTCTGGGCGCAATTTTTCACGACACGTCAGCCCCAACGGTAAGATTTTTGATTAACGGCTATTTTTCTTTGTCTCTAACGGCTATATTTTTGCAGGTAATCTATAAATAGAGAAGCTGTTTTCAAATCAAAGAGAGACGAATAGAATGATTTTGCTTATAAGATTGATTTGATTAAATCTGAGAATGAAAATCTAATTAAAGAGAAAGAATCAATCTCTAATGAAAATGATTTTCTAAAGAAAGATGTTAAAAAGTATAAAGACATTGTTGAGAAATTTACTCTAAGCTCAACTAAACTAAATATGATTTTAGATAGTCAAAAAGCAGTTTTTGACAAAGCAGGTTTAGGGTATAACACATTTAGAAAACAAAAATCATTGAAAAATATTTTTGTAAAAGCTAACCAAGTAATATTACTTGTTTTAAATGCAATCAAAAAGGACATAAATCTTTTGATGCAAAACAATAAGTAATAACAAAAATTAAACACTAAAGGAAAGAAAATTTGGGTTCCGAAAGGAACAATTTTTATTGCTACTAACCATGAAGGACCCAAGAAAGCTTGGGTACCTAAACATAAAGTTTAAATTATGTTGCAGGAATGTCTTGTAGCCAAAAGATCAAAAAGAAGTGGTACCTTGATAGTGGCTGCTCAAGACATATGACGGGTGACAAAGATGAATTCATCACCCTAGAAGAAAAGAAAGGTGGAGTTGTTACGTTTGGCGATAACGGTAAAGGTCAAATTATGGGCCTTGGTAAAGTTCGTATAACTCCATCTACATTTATTGATAATGTACTTTATGTTGATGGTTTGAAGCATAATCTAATTAGTATAAGCCAATTATGTGATAAAAACTTTAATGTTTCATTTAAATCTTCAATATGCACTGTAACTAATTCTATTGATAATAGCATTGTTTTACTGGTTATAGACATGGCAATGTTTACTTGGTTGATCTAGAAAAATTATCTTTGAGTGATCATTGCTTAATTGCTGACAATGCTAACATAATGAAATTAGTTGGTTGTGGCATCGTAGATTAGGTCATGCAAGCACACACCTTATTTCAAAACTAATTAAAATGGATTTAGTTAAAGGCTTACCTAAACTAGATTTTGAAAACAATAAAATATGTGATGCATGTCAATTTGGAAAACAAACAAAAGTTCTTTCAAATCTAAAAATGTTGTTTCAACTTCTAGGCCATTAGAGCTACTTCACATGGACCTTTTTGGACCAACTAGAACCACAAGTCTAGGAGGAAAGAAATATGGTCTAGTGATTGTAGATGATTATTCTAGATATACTTGGGTACTGTTTTTAGCTCACAAAGATGAGACTTTCTCGATATTCCTGAAATTCTTCAAGAAAGTCACAAATGAGAAAAACACTACCATAGTATCTCTAAGAAGTGATCATGGAACTGAATTTGAAAATCACTTATTTGAAAGTTTCTGCACTGAAAATGGTATTAATCATAATTTTTCAGCCCCTAGGACTCCACAGCAAAATGGTGTAGTTGAAAGAAAAAATAGGACTCTAGAAGACATGGCCCGTACCATGCTATGTGAAAGTAACCTACCAAAGTACTTTTGGGCGGAAGCTATTAACACAGCATGCTACATCTTAAATCGAGCCCTAATAAGACCAATCTTAAAGAAAACACCTTATGAATTATGGAATGAAAGAAAACCAATATAAAATACTTTCATGCATTTGGATGTAAATGTTTTATTCATAATAATGGTAAAAATAATTTAGGAAAATTTGATGCTAAATCTGATGAAGGAATATTCTTAGGATATTCAACAACTAGTAAAGCTTATAGAGTATTTAACAAGAAAACCTTAGTAGTTGAAGAATCCATTCATATAGTTTTCGATGAGTCTTTAGCATCTAGTTCTGAAAAATTTGATGATGAGGAAGATACAAACATAATTGAGAAAGATCTTGAAAAATTAATATTGATGTATCTTTAGATCATGAACAAGAAGCTAAAGATAATGATTCACCTAAGGATGATGATACTAACGCTAATCATAATGATGTAGATCTTCCTAGAGATTGGAGATATGCTTATAGTCATCCTAAGGAATTGATTATAGGTGATCCATCTCAAGGAATAAGAACTAGATCATCCATGAGAAATATTAGTAATCATCTTGCATTTGTATCACAAATTGAACCTAAAACTATTGAAGAAGCTGAAAAAGATAATAATTGGATGTTAGCAATGCAAGAAGAATTAAATCAATTCACTAGAAATAATGTATGGACATTAGTGGAAAGACCTAAAAATCATTCAGTAATAGGATCAAAATGGGTTTTTAGAAATAAACTAGATGAAAATGGCATAGTAATTAGAAACAAAGCTAGATTAGTTGCAAAAGGATATAATCAAGAGGAAGGTATTGATTTTGATGAAACCTTTGCACCAGTAGCTAGATTAGAAGCCATTAGACTTTTACTTGCATTTGCATGTCATATGAATTTTAACTTATTTCAAATGGATGTTAAAAGCGCATTTTTAAATGGTTTTATAAATGAAGAAGTTTATGTTGAACAACCACCAGGTTTTGAAGATCACGAATTTTCAAATCACGTCTTTAAATTGCACAAAGCTTTATATGGTTTGAAACAAGCACCTAGAGCTTGGTATGATAGGCTAAGTAAATTTTTAATTGAAAATGATTTCACAAGAGGAAATGTAGATAAAACATTATTTTTGAAAAGAAAAAGTAAAGATTTACTTGTAGTACAAATATACGTTGATGACATTATTTTTGGTGCTACTAACAATCTCTATGTCAAGATTTTGCCAAGTTAATGCAGGGCGAATTTGAAATGAGCATGATGGGAGAACTCAACTTCTTCCTTGGACTCCAAATCAAACAAAGCAAAGAGGGAATCTTCATCAACCAAACAAAATACACAAGAGAAATCCTAAAGAAGTTTGGTATGGAATCAATTAAACCCCTCGGAACACCAATGAGTCCTTCATGCAAGCTGGACAAAGATGAAGAAGGTAAGAAGGTTGATCAGAAATATTATCGAGGTATAATCGGATCCCTACTTTACTTAACTGCAAGTAGACCAGACATAATGTTTGTTGTTTGCTTATGTGCTAGATTTCAGTCAGAACCTAAAGAATCACATTTAATTGCTGTTAAAAGAATACTAAGATATGTAAGTGGAACAAAAAATGTAGGTTTATGGTATTCTAGAGACTCCACATTAAATCTGATTGCTTACACTGATTCTGATTATGCTGGATGTAAGTTAGATAGAAAAAGCACAAGTGGTGCATGCCAATTCTTAGGAAGTAACTTAATCTCATGGTTTAGCAAAAAGCAAAATTCAGTTGCATTATCAACTACTGAAGCTGAATATGTAGCGGCTGGAAGTTGCTGTGCGCAAATCCTATGGATTAAGCGACAACTTGAAGACTATGGTATCACACTTAATAAGACACCCATAAAATGTGATAATACAAGCGCAATCAATTTAACTAAAAATCCAATTCAACATTCAAGGACAAAACACATAGAAATTAGATATCACTTTATAAGAGAACATGTAACTAATGAAGAAATTTGTCTTGAATATGTTAACACTGAAGAACAATTAGCTGATATTTTTACAAAACCTTTAAGCGAAGAAAGATTTTGTTATCTTAGAGGAGAATTAGGGATTTGTGATCCTTTGGAATAGATTTTGAAACCCCTAAGGAAATGTATCTAGAGTTCTTTCAATTTCTCAAAATCTTAAGGAAATTTTATCTAGAACTCATATCAATTTGATCTCTCAAAATCCATGATGATTTTTAATCATACTCAAAGATCAAATTCCGGACTCATTTCAGATTCTCTGAATCTTTATTTTTTTTCTCTGAAATGGTCTCGGAGCCGACTCGGACAGTATCGGAGTCGACCCCTGTTTCTGTTGAAACTCGGGAGCCGACCCCCGCTCTGCGCGAGTCGACTCGATTTCGGGTCCGTGCTCTGTGACTACTCGGGAGCCGACTCCACGCTTTGCGCGAGTCGACTCGACGTGGTCCCAGGTTGATTATTTAGGGCACGAGTCGACCCCTCGGTCATTTCCAATCATTTCCAATCATTCCAAATCCTTTCCAAAGTTTTCCCAAACCTCCAAAACTCCAAAAACCTCTGATTAATCACTCCACCTACATCTATGGCACCTAAACCCGTGGAGCTAGCAGCAGTGGCGCCGGAATGAAGAGGAAAGGACCGTTCGACGACCCGTCCGCGAGCCATCTCCGGATTCGTCTTCTACACCTTCTCCGAGTGGTTCACCTGTACCAGCTTCCACTCCTCAGGTAGATCACCTTGCCAGTAGAGTTGTTACAACCGGTAGGAAGGTGGACTTTGAGTTATTTGAAAATGAGGGATTTATTATTGGGAGACAATTGATTGAAATGGGACTTGAGAAGATATGTTCACTAGATTGTCCCACATATCCTGCATTAGTTAAGGAATTTTACTCAAATTTGACTAGAGGTGATGATGGATTAGTTAGTGTGGTGAGAGGCATTGGATTGAATATCACCGCCACTATTTTATCCAGACTGTTAGATTTGCCCCTATCTGGACCATCCACCTATGCCCCGGAGGATAGATCACCTGCCCTCACAAGATTGTTGAACAGAAATTTTGAAGAAGTTTTTGCAAATCAGTTACCTTTGGAGCTGAGGCTACTTCATAATATCTGCAGTAGGGTATTGTTTCCCAAGACTGGCAGATTTGATTATGTTTCTGAGAGGGATATCTTCGTGATGGATGCTGTTGTGACTGGAAAGCCCATCAATTTGCCTCGGATGATTATTTGGCACATAGCTGATTGTGGAGGCAAGAAGAAGTCCAGTTTACCCTATGGCATGATTCTGACTAAGATATTTCAAAGCCAAGGGATTGTATTTGGTGAGAGTGAGCCAAAGAAGGAATTAAGGCACACTGACTATTACACTTTGGCCACTATTCATCGAATGGGTTTTGTTAAAGGAATGGGAGATGGGAGAGGAAGAACATTGCTGAGGATAGAGCTATGGATACTGAGGCCCCTGGACCTTCTGTGAGACAGTCTTCACCTGAGCCTCCTCTGAGCTCTTCAGTTCCAGATTTTGCTCCTTCTCTGTTCCAGCTCCTGTTCCTGTTCCTGCTCCAGCTCAGACATCTGCTTCACCATCTGATAGATTTTCTGATGTTCAGTTAGAACAGCTTAGATCTTTATTCAAATCTGAGATTAGTGAGCATGAAGATAGATTGAAAAG